>QXVZ01003913.1:3761-17290 GCA_008931825.1 Phallusia fumigata
CTTTCTCTTTTCTATGCTGCTTTGTTAATTTTGCCTATTTTCAACTTGATCAGAAAAGAGGAATCTACTAAACGACTTTTACAAAATGATTAATTATCTATGGCAGATAAGTAATTAATGTGGGTCAAGAAATATGCTTATTGACACTCGTGTAGTTCAGATGAGTTCCACAGATTGTAATAGTCAGCAACAGTTTGATGCACACAGTTTACTACTGAACTTTCAAAATGAACCGAAACATTTGCAGCAGTTCTGAACATACTACAAGAATTTATCAAGTTTCAATTAAAAATCGAAAGGTTTCACTTCAGAAAAGAAATGTTTGACAAAACAAGCAAAATGTGACATCATTTCAAACACTAATCTGATACCATTTAAATTTTGTTATGTGATAAATACTTACACATGGAAATCCAAAATTACCTAATTGTAAGTCATATATCGAGGTGTGGAACTGAACTTAGCGTATGACTTAATAACCTTATTGACAGCATCCAAAAAGTCCTTTTCAGTGGCAACTTTGCGACGAGCCCGAATAGCAAACATTCCTGCTTCAGTGCATACACTGCGAATTTCGGCTCCAGTACTATTCGGACAAAGCCTGGCAAGCAGCTCATAGCGGATATCACGCTCAACACTCATTGACCTAGCATGGATTTTAAAAATTTTTGTGCAACCTTCCAAATCTGGGAGACCAAATTCAACTTTGCGATCCATGCGCCCTGGGCGCATAAGTGCAGGATCAAGGGTATCAGGACGATTGGTTGCCATAAGAACCTGTAACAGTAATTAAAGTATGTTAAGGAGAAAAGGATGTCAAATTTTGTTGGTACTGTTCAATATTTCATGGCTTTGAAAGCAGCATATAACAGGGTAAAAACGTTTGTGTATTCATGTAACAAATTTTCTCAATGCTCAACGTTTGGAACAAAACTATAGAGCAAAACAGTTTTCTACCTTAATATTAACAAAAGGGTCAGCTACAAAACACAAAATGTAAAATATAGAACCCTACATAACATTATTTCATGCAATTTTACTGATATTTAATGTTGCGATTTTATTCAGAATCCAATAATTTTGTTAAATATTTTGACAATAAATATTATCTTTTTTTTACTTTAAGAACAGATTTTAATCAAGTTTAAGGACCTAGAAGGTATATATTATAAGAAACAGTTTTACCAACTTTTTTTTAACTAAAAACTATTTAAAAACTAGAAGGGTGGCGTTCACCATATTGTCATTCCATACATACCATTACCCCATTTAAAAATGAATATATTCAACATGTCATTTCACATTGGGTCCCATAGTTACTAAAACTTTTTATAACAGAATTGTTTCTGCAGGCAGAAACGCATGGGTCCCCACACATGAAAAGTTGTAGAATAATTGTATGGTACAATTTGACCTATTTTAGAGGGCTAATGGGGTAACTGCTGGGGCTATNTTTTACCTTTAAAACAGATTTTAATCAAGTTTAAGAACCTAGAAGGTATATATTATAAGAAACAGTTTTACCAACTTTTTTTTCAACAAAAAACTATTTAAAAACTAGAAGGGTGGCGTTCACCATATTGCCATTCCATAAATACCTTTACCCCATTTAAAAATGAATATATTCAACATGTCATTTCACATTGGGTCCCATAGTTACTTAAACTTTTTATAACAGGATTGTTTCTGCAGGCAGAAACGCATGGGTCCCCACACATGAAAAGTTGTAGAATAATTGTATCGTACAATTTGACCTATTTTAGAGGGCTAATGAGGTAACTGCTGGGGCTATTGGGTAAAACACATCGATTATTGCACCACAATGACATGTTTTACAAACTGTCCAAATTTCATCCAATTCAAAGATTGTTCAACAATTTGACCCAATTTAGGGGGCTGGCGGGGTAACCATTGGGGCTATGAGGTCAACAAAACTGATGACACAACTCCATGACCGGGGGGACCAGCTGTAAAAGTTTCATCCAAATCTGCCAAACATTTCTTGCATAGACATAGTGCAGGAAAATATTTCATCCCTTTGGGGGCTAGCAAAGTAACCATTGGGGCTATGGAGTCAATCGAAAAGGACGAGACACAGCCTTGACCATATCTACCAGCTGTGAAAGTTTCATCCAAATCCATCAAACAGTTCATGCCAAAAGTGTGTGGAATGCTCCAGGGGAGAAAAAAGAAAAAAAACAAAAAACAAACAGAGTGAGGGGGGGGGGGGGCCCCTTCAGGAAGGGGACCCATAATTAGTTTTGTAGCTCATTAATGCTAATGCATGTTGTTACTATGTAGCAATAAAAAAAACAAATGCAAAAAAATATGATGTGCTACCTTAATGTTTCCCCTTGGGTCAAAACCATCCAGCTGATTGATCAATTCCAACATAGTTCTCTGCACTTCATTGTCACCTCCAGCACCATCATCAAAACGAGCTCCACCAATGGCATCGATTTCATCAAAGAATATCAAACATGCTTTTTTGGTGCGAGCCATTTCAAACAGTTCACGCACCATACGTGCACCCTCTCCCACATATTTTTGCACCAATTCAGAACCGATAACACGAATGAAGCAAGCATCTGTTCGATTTGCAACAGCTCTTGCACAAAGTGTTTTGCCAGTTCCAGGTGGTCCAAACAAAAGCACACCTTAAAAACAAAGTAGTTCAGGTTTTAAAACAACGACTTTTTTTGAAAGCATTTTCTGTTTCTGTACACAGATATGTATGCATACACAGTAAAATGTAGGATAGCATTTACACACAAAAAGATGAAGTTGCCATAACAATGGGGTGATCAATTCCAAGATAAAAATGCAACAAAACATCAAACTCACCCTTGGGGGGATCAATTCCGAGTGTAACAAATCTCTCTGGGTGAAGCAGTGGAGTCTCCACGACCTCTCGCAGTTTTTGAATCTGCTCTTTGCATCCTCCAACATCCGAATATGTGACATCTGGCTTTTCTTCCACCTGCATCATTGTGACAGTGGGGTCGATCTTTGGAGGCAATGGAATGTGAATCTGGTACTTGTTGCGATCAACACCTACTCTCATTCCTTCTTCGATATCAGTTGGGGCGACTTGGTCACCCAGATCCACTACAAACTTAGCAAACTGCTTCACATTGATAATGTACTTTGCATTTTCAGTATCAGCGTCGATTATCTTTGTACACCGAGCAACTTGAAGGGGTTGCTCACTTTGGAGAGTTTGTTTATCAGCTGCAAGATCCCATAATGCTGGAGGTGCCAAACCTGTATCAGATTCTTTAATTCCACTTAATTCATTAACTCGTTTCGTGATGGCTAAAATGTCCTCTTCAACTGTTTTGATCTGCTTCGCATAAGCACCTTGCCCATATGTTTTGAGCAAAGCAATGTCTCCCTCATCCAAGGCTTGAATTGGTTTGTCCTCTTTTTCCTCATCATCTTTGACTTTTCGCTGATCAGAACCTAAATAATCTGGCATTGTGGTGAATTTAGTGTTCAATTGGGTACAATATTTATAAAAGCCTGAAAATAGCACAAAAACATTTTAAATGAAATTATATTTTTACATGTACTATTTCCTTTAAATACAAATAGTGTACAGTATATCCAAATCCTACGTTCCAAGCATAATACATTGGCACCACACACACATGGCAATTTATCAACAATATTTCCTCCTTGCATATACCATATGTAAGTTTCATTTGACATGTTTATTTGAATTACTAATAAAAAAATGTGCAGTAACAAATTAAACGGAAAATTGTGTCCTTTTTTTATTAACAGGAAATTCCTGGAAATTGTAATATTTTTAAGTAACTGTTTTTCTCTATATTTAAGTTATTGTGACCCGCTTTCATTAACAATGTGCTATATACAAAGAATTAAAGCTATTCTATTGGTATGCAATTACAGATTAAATTTCACGAGTGAAATGACTGCCTGGCAGGTAAATGTATTTGTGAGTTGTCTGATATTAACCGCTGAGGTACAAAGTACAATGGTACATCAATCAATAAACCCTGTAAACCATTCTGATTGACAAGCTAAAAACACTATTTTGGAAGTTTATCCGCTAAGTGAAACTTACAATTACAAACCAATTAAGAAGCATTTTTTACCCCTTGTTACAACTTATTTGGCTTGGTATTTTTTTAACTTGCATAAATCTATAATGTGAGCTAAAATTTGAAACACTCTATCATACACAAAAACAAACAAATTACAAAAAATGCTGCATCAGAGTAAAGGGCAGTGAGCAATATATGTTTCATGTTCCCATTTGGAAGGTAGACCACAATAAAATTAAAGATTTGCGCAATAATTTTATTGTGCACCTAAAACTGAATATAGTTTAATATCCCACAAATCCTAAAATACTTCGAATGGCACAAAAAAAACTTTGTAAATGTTGACAGATAGAAATCAAACTTTAAAGAAAATACTTTTACGTCCACTTTTTGGCCAATAACATCAAATCGCGGCGTTGAGGCTATTAAAAATAAAAATATAGTGTTATGTGTACAAAAAAGTTGACTTTAGATTACAACGTAGCACTAGTATTTAAAAATAACATTCCCATTACTCACAGACAGCTTAAAATGTCGTTTGCAGAAAACGTATGCTTCGTAGTATAAGTTATCAAAACGCGATCAAAACTGAGACGTCATGTAAACGATTTACAGGGCAGATAGAGTAAATAGACTGCTTCAAAATATTGGGTTATTATAACAAAAACGCCATCATTCAGAAGTTTAAACAATTACACTTCAGTCAAAACATATTTTCAAATAAATAGTTTTTTTAACAGATAAATTGATAGCCCTCCAGTGATTTTTTTTGCTTCAGCCGACCGTGACATCACTTGTGCCAAGTCACGAAACAGAATTGGGGTATGCACGGCACGTTTAAACCTAGTTTGCCAGTTGTGAATCTCTGTCGATTCACGATTTCGGATTGCCAGTTCGAGGAAATATTGACAAAAACGGTTTTTGTAATCGAATTCCGCCGAATCGGTCATCATTTAAAATTGTTTGACCCAGTTTCAAAGATGGGCTAAATGCGAGTTGGTAAAATATTATCAAGCTATTTGCTAAGATAAGTTAAACTAAATTGAGAAACTAAATCGGTAATTAAGATTGTTTTGTTTTGTATTAGCTTTTGCCTTCGCGCGAAAGAACAGTAAATTACGTGAAAAAATATCACGTCAGGGGGTACATGCAATCTGCAAGATTCTCATTTTTTTAATATGCAGCAAACATATGCTCATAACTGTACGTAACCGGCGTCTGGAATTGCAAGTGCATGCAAACAACGCTCCGTGACTTTGCTTGGCGCGTCGTTTATATGACGACATTTTGACAACCAAGGTACCCGCAGGCAGATACCGTCCAACAAGAACGGCCAGTGTGCTAAGTTACCAAACTCGTCACCGCAATGTCACCATTTAGACGGAAAACGGTTAAAGTACTGCAATCTAACATTGATGTCTGCTACAGTATTCGCATTTTCTTGAACTGTTTTCAACATGTGGTGAACATGTGATTTGTTTGGAATGGTCTTACACAACATTGACAGAGTATGCCCTGTATGACTTTCGTGTTCGTGTAAGTTTACCGTGTTTATATCGAGCTGTTTGGTTACAGAATGTCAAGGGCGACGCGAGGCAGGGAGTTTCCAGTGCAAGGGAGTTTCAATTTGACACTGAAGAAAGTTTAATTGCCTAGTTGGCCGCACAGCGCCTAAGAAACGAAACTATGCCAGCGCAATGTGCGTGTGTTTAACAATGGCTTGTTGAATGGTGTTAGTAGAACGGGATGGTGTAGAATGAATTGATGCTGATAGATTCGTAAAACTTCATTTTGAATCAAATTACATGCGAAACACATAGAGCGACCACCTCGAGCCTAAGGGGTCGAATAAACAAGACTCTTGGTGTAAACAACTTTAAATCGGTTATGTAAACCTTAACTTAATCAGAATTAGCTCATTCCTAACTTGCTCTGGAAAGCGCTTTAGGCAATTATAAAACCCTGTGTGATCACTGCTTTTCATCAGTCAGTCACGATTTGGACGATTACCTCCGAACATGGTCACGCTCTGTGATAAATTAGACGGACTGGAGACGTAGTTTCAGACTGGAGAGTTGTTGAGTCGAGTTGGAGGAAAACAGTTTTCTATTTCAGAAGCAAAACGTTGTTTGGTTTGGTCGTGGAAAGTTTTAGTTGCGAAGGGTTCTGAGAATTTAGGGAGATGAATAGCATTGAACTTGAGGTTGGGAGTGTGTATTGTGTGCTGAAAACCGCGCAGACAGGAAAAAGCATTGTGTAGCCCTTGGATAATTTCACAGTGAAGCGACAACGGTTTACAGTACAAGAGGACATTCGAGAAGCTTTAAGAAACATCTAAGTCATCGTTTTCGTACAGGGGCGATTCTTTCTTTGTCCTTGGCATATTAATGTGTTTTGCTTTTTAGAAAGGACTTTATTCCGCTGTATTCTTCGAAAAAGACTACATTCTGTGAAATGCTTAACGGCACTAAAAGAACGTCACGTTTCACTGCATAGTGTCACAATTCAAGCGTACGTACACAGTCGTCAATGCAGAAAAGCCTGAACTACTGCTGATCCGTTACAGATGTGTAGATCAGTAATTTTGGTCTCATTAACCGTTTCGACGCAGTCAAGAAGATATTAGCTTAAAGTTTTGTAAAAAAAAAAAGAGCAGCAAAGTGTTTACTAGCGCAGTATCTGCGTTATAAAACGTCAGTTTTGATATTCATTACTAAAAACTTTAATATAAAAGCCCTCCAAAACTTCCCATACACTATTGGGTCACGGACCTAGGAATCCGCACATTTAGCAACCTGTTGACCAGGCGAGGCTGGTTGTCACTTGTTTTTGCTTTGAAAGATTTCGCAAAACTCGCCTTAAGTCCTTATGTCTGTACCCAAACTTTGAAGTAGGACGTTTCGTGGTTCGCCTAATAGCTTCTTGACGCATTCTCCACCCCACTCAGGGACAGAGTGCAATCTCCAATCAATCGGTTCCGCGCATGCTAGAACCTCAGTACGATCTATGTTGTCCTCGGCAATGCGCTTGCACAAGCAGACTAGACTAGAGTGTTGATGCAAGTCCGGAAACGCTTATTGTCCTGTGTTGTGCAATGTAATCTTGACTGCAATTTCTACGAGTTAGTTGCTTTTACCTGGCTAGTCTTTCAGCACATAGACAGTATTAGTTAAAAGTGGTTTGAAATTTGGTGGTGTTTTGTTTTGACAAATCTCTTAAATATTTTCTTTGATTTTACAGAAATCATTTGGGGCTTAAGGTTTCAAAAGCTTTTCATGCCACATTTTGTGTAGCTGTAGAAACTCGTCAACGTGTTTGCAGGTTGAAAGTGACATGCCGTCTTATAATGCGTATTCAGACGAAGCATCGGTGACAAGCAGTGGCGTAAGTAGCTAAATGTCAATTTTGTAATTCCAAATATTGGCATGAGTCTGTTCCACTTGTTGTACTGAATCCGAAAAGTTTTGTTCTCGATTCGCCAAACCCTTTGGCGAACTTTGAAGCATATCCGACATAATCGGAATCCTGATAAGCCCAACACCTGCTGTTCAATTCAGAGTTTGAAAACCGCTGCATTAGAGTTTCCTATTAATCATTTACGCCAGTTCCTTAAACCTGGAGAATGTTTTTCGATAATTTACCAACGAAAGGCACTTAAAATGTAATTGCTTTGTATCGAAGTTTCGTAAAGTGTGTTCTTATCGGCATACCAAAGCTTTTTCGTCTTTAGAAATACTCCTTGTTGAAATACTGCTTTAGTCTCGGCAAATTATTATAGTGTCCCATGTTATTTCACGATATCTGCTTCAACCTTTTGCGTTTTGTATCGTACAACAAAACAAGATTGGCATTAATAGTTTTCATCCACTTNAAGACCTCTAAAACTTCCCATACACTATTGGGTCTCGGACCTTCTGTTAGGAATCCGCACATTTAGCAACCTGTTGACCAGACGAGGCTGATTGTCACTTGTTTTTGCTTTGAAAGGTTTCGCAAAACTCGCCTTAAGTCCTCATGTCTGTACCCAAACTTTGAAGTAGGACGTTTCTTGGTTCGCTTAATAGCTTCTTGAGGCATTCTCCACCCCACTCAGGGACAGAGTGCAATCTCCAATCAATCGGTTCCGCGCATGCTAGAACCTCAGTACGATCTATGGTGTCCTCGGCAATGCGCTTGCACAAGCAGACTAGACTAGAGTGTTGATGCAAGTACGGAAACACTTATAGTTTATAGCAGCGGCATAAGTACGCTTTTACCTGGCTATAGTCTTTCAGCACATAGACAGTACTAGTTAAAAGTGGTTTGAAATTTGGTGGTGTTTTGTTTTGATAAATCTCCTAAATATTTCTTTGATTCTACAGAAATCATTTGAGGCTTAAGGTTTCAAAGGCTTTTCATGCCACATTTTGTGTAGCTGTAGAAACTCGTCAACGTGTTTGCAGGTTGAAAGTGACATGCCGTCTTATAATGCGCATTCAGACGAAGCATCGGTGACAAGCAGTGGCGTAAGTAGCTAAATGTCAATTTTGTAATTCCAAATATTGGCATGAGTTTGTTCCATAAAGTCTGTTCCACTTGTACTGAATCCGAAAAGTTTTGTTCTCGATTCGCCAAACCCTTTGGCGAACTTTGAAGCATAACCGACATAATCGGAATCCTGATAAGCCCAACACCTGCTGTTCAATTCAGGGTTTGAAAACCGCTGCATTAGAGTTTCCTATTAATCATTTACGCCAGTTCCTTAAACCTGGAGAATGTTTTTCGATAATTTACCAACGAAAGGCACTTAAAATGTAATTGTTTTGTATCGAAGTTTCGTAAAGTGTGTTCTTATCGGCATACCACAAGATTGGCATTAATAGTTTTCATCCACTTCAATAAAAATCATCTTTGCCGATTTAATAAAATCAATTTTGAAAAACTAGAAAAGTTAAACTAATGCTCAAAGTTTTCTCTGTAGCCAGGCAGTGGGTGCAAAGCAGTGTGCAAGACATGGACGACAGGAGTACGTGGCATTATAGTCAAAACCATCATCGGGCTCATACTCTTCATTGCTGTGTTCACCATAGGATATGTGGTTGGTTATAGAATACACAAATGCAAAGATGACCCCTGTAAGTCATGCGTGACCACAGAAGTCGCTGTGACCACCCAAGCGGTACCTACTTAGTTTAATATTTTTCAAAAGGTGTATTTTTGTTGTTTGTACATGTTTTTGTCGATTGTGTATTCAGTTAACGTGACTATGGTGTGATTTGCCATCAATTTCGTCAAGTGACTCGTGAATCACAAGATGGTCAATAATCTGAGCATTTATTTAATAGGCTGTTTAATATGTTTTTACATTTCGCCCAAACTTTATGATAGGTTTAAACCATCACTTGCCCGTCAATTTGTTTAGCTTATGCCAGAAAAGAGTTTGATTGGCTTCAATACATGTGCTCTCTGGGCTTATTTGAGCACAAAAAAGTTGTATTTGTGCTTGTATTTAATATGTTTGTAAATTATATATTTTTGTACATTTGTAAAATATTTACCGATATTTGTCCATTGTCAAGTCTAAACTATTACTTTTCATTTTGAATATTTTCAGTGTTTTGTACAAATATAAACGTTTGCAATTGAACGGCCCTTGCAGAGCACGATCACTTGATAAAAATACTCTCAGACATTTTGACGTTTATTTCTATTGCACAGCGATATGAAACAATTTGCTCTGTAGCATGCTTAAGAGTGCAGACAACACTTAGTTTAATTGCACAAAGTTCAAGTACGAAAGATTAGGATTTGCATCAAAATATGGCTGTCTGTCCTGAAAAGGGGACTAGTTTTGTAAATTGCTACAAGGGTAAACATCGATAGTTCCCAAGACACGTAGGAAGTTCGTTTGCAAAGCGAAAATTTTCACAATTGCATCAATTACAATGCATTGCGTGCTCTTTGACTGAGAACATTGTGTCAAATGAATCGGGTAAGTATATACATACACACATAATATGACCATTTAGGACCTTGGAGGTTGCACAAATCACGCGGTTGAAGTTGGTAACGTGATGCTACAGCAACGCATATTTAGCATAGTGATTGGACAATATTACGGTCCGATTTATTAAAAGCTACATGAAGTATCGTGTTAGTGTTGAGGTGTGGTTTAAATTATTGCCAAGGAGACTACTTTACATGGTATGCCGGTACAGGCAAACTTACAATGAGGGGCCGCAGAAGTGAATTAGTAAGCTGGCAATGTGAGTATATAAGTTAGGGTAAACACAAAATGAAAAATCACATTTAGAAACAAAACTGAAATTTGAATTATTTTGGTGTACACATCCCTGTATATTATATGTACACAAAGAAAAGCCCCCAATGGCGCGCAGCTCGAAGTGCCAATACCTTGGATAATGATCACGAAATAAAAATATGCAAGGCCGTACCTAACATGACGTAAAATCACAATTACTCAAAAACAAAGAGCACTGCGGTCATATAAAGTACATGTCCTACTGTTGTCCTAACAGTTGAATTATCATGGCTGTGTCGAGCTTCCAGCCTCTGTGCCCATAATAGGCTGACTCTCACCACTGGTGGCCTTGGCTTGACCAGCAATCTGACAGCACCGTAGAAGGCACTGGTGCGGCCAAACCCCTTCAGTATTTCTTACCAGTAGACAGAAATGCAGGAGGTATATGAGCAAGGCAAGCCATCCAAATGAGTAAGATGCAATGTAGTGGGTGTTTCTTCCAGCAAGAGATGTAACGATGCAGTCAGCAACGAAAAGAAATAAAAAGCAGACAGAGTAGATGGCGTACTAAAAACACAGATCAAGATTTGTCATGTGGCAAAAAATGTTTACTTTGGAAAGTCGCTCAGTGGGCACCGACTAGGCTACTCTATCGATGCTCGGCGACAAGGCAAGTAATTTTAGCTTTAGTAATTGATTAGCAATCTGCTAAAAGCATGTAGTTGTGCTCACCTCAACTACAAACCACGTGGATCCAGTTATACATCGCGTGGTTTCCGGCGGGGGCGCCAAAGGGTCGGAGGCAGTGCTCGATGATTTGGAATGGAGGTGGTTTTGTACTCTGCGATGCGCTCCAGTGATGTAAAACACGAAAAAGAACCTGAAGTGTATAAATTTAGCTTATTGGTGGTGCAGACTTAAAAACCCAAAAGTGGATTAAATACTAAGGCCTTCCGAAGGCCCAAAGAAGCCACAAACAATAAAAACTAGCAAAAACAGGTGCTGGAAACAAACACTTACAATGTTATTAGCCACACAACGACGAAGACACCCAAGGCAAATTGGAATCCAGGTAGAACGAAAAACTTTTGGGATGCTAACAGGCACCAGGCGACCAGCAACAGTAGGATTTCTATTACTTGAAAAAGGGCTTGGTAGGTTTTCAAATACGCAAACCCAGTGGGGTTGTCTTCTGAAGCCATAACAACTTAAAGCCACAGCCTTAAATTTAACAACAGTCAACAAACAACAAGGCAAAGCATAAACATTTTTTAATTGATTAAAACTAGAATACAACTTTGTACTACACACATTTTTAGATCCAAAACACGCAAATTTTATTGCCCTAGTACCACCAACTATAAGTCTCGGAAATCGACTTAACTCTAAATTTTCTCAAATATAGACTACCAGCAGCCATATGGCAGGCGTCTCACTAATAACAATCACTCAACAAACATCCATTGTTGTAACAATCATTCTAGAATCCTGCTAATTTCTCCAAATTAAATGGATTACACCCACTTTCAGGAAAACATTATATATTTTGCACAGGCCTTGCTGAAAATCGTCTAAAGTTTAACAACAAAAAAGGGTGTCGGTTGAGAAGTTAGTTAAGCGCGCCATTTCCTAAGCTGGATCACGTCGCGGAGCTTAAAGCACTTCCTTCCTGAGACTGTTACGCGCGAAATTTGGTGAATGAGACAAGACAACTTCGGCAACCCACGCCTTCTATCTGTCGTGAAAGGCCGAGCGTTTTGTTAGCGAATGGCCTGATATGCACTTGTTGCAGCTGGGGATCTTGCTATTGTGCAAATGCTGTTCTGTAAACCGTGAAGGGCAATTTCTGTTCGACACGAGATTTTACACAATGCCAAACAGCTGCAGTCAAAGCTTCCTTTGGAATTTTCGTTAAAATTGATGATAAATCGAGATACGGCATCGACCTCTTGATTACGCTGCTTTCACAAAAAAAAAATTATGGAACCTGATTTTAGGCGACTGTGTCACTGTTCGTTCTTTGGTGGTGCATCACAGGTTCAATCACATTTCACAATTAAGTCTTAACGTTGCGGAGCTATTTTTACATTTTTGTTGTTTTAAAGGTACGTTCATGACATCCCAAACTAACCAAGGGTAAAACGGAGAAATATTAGCTCAAGGATTTGTCTCAAGCCCACCTCCGGTGAAGAACTTATGGTTGAGATTTTCGTGTAATGCTTGGGCACATACGAAGTAGTGTACTAAAAAGCGATTTATTTCAGCGGTGACGTCACACTGCGGTCATTAACGAAGGAAGATAAGACAACAAAACAGTAAGCGAGCTTAAGCAAAGTGGCGCTTTTGGTTGTTGAATGTTGCACACGAAGCAGGAAACTGATGTTGGATGCTCATTTTTGTACATGGCAACTTTCCACGGCTGAAACAACACCAGAAATTTAATTCAAGTGCAAAAAAAACGTGCTAACCTGAAAAATTGCAATGGCACACAAGAACTTCAAATTCTTTTTAACGAATTTGTTCAACTACATTAAAACTTGAGTTAAACAAAAACAAAACAAAAATTTTAATCCATAACAAAATCTTTGAGAAAATCCTAATCCTTTCTTTGAACAAAACAAAAAAACGTTAAAAGTTTCCAAAATTGTGCCATTGCAATAAACAGGTGGCTGTACATAAAGAAACACATTTAAAACAGGGTTTTACCATTGACAACACCTTTAAGACAAAAGTTAACAGACATCGTTAACAATGTATTGTCAAGTGTTTTTATTTCAAGGTTTCTTGATGGTTACCCCAATTTGAAGACGCTGAAGATCCAGAAACTCTTGCAGACATTCCATGCACCATGGGTGACCTCTTTGTTGCCATTTTTATTGCCAACAAATTATGTTTTATATTCCGTAACCAATTTTTTTACTCTTAAATGCCACTATTCACTACACTGACATAATTAGGTCACTACCAAGGGTTGATTTAATCTTTTAGCAGCAGGCTTAAAATATATTTTGGCACAAATTTTACACAAGTACCACCATTTTTTCGTTTCGTTCGGGCCAAAGTCGTGCAACCTAATTGAACCAATGAGAAATTGTCAGTGTGATACCAAAATTTTGCCATACTATTGTCCACTAACTATCTTGCATCACTATCTACTACCAAACCAGGCACTTGCTGTACAGTAGTTAAAACATTGCAGAATTATTGACAAAAGCAAG
>QXVZ01003915.1:0-19838 GCA_008931825.1 Phallusia fumigata
ATTCTCAACAGTTTTTTTAGCATTTTACTAGCATTTGGTTGTTGGCATTTATTGGGATAGGTAGTGTTTGCTTGCTAAAACCATGATATACACTACAGTAAAGCCAATACTTCTATTTTCTGTTAAACCCTTGGTTTCACACTTGTTAAAAAATAGGTTTTCTCATTTTTTGTCTTAGATATACATAAAAATATATGTATACATATGTATGTATAAGTGAATGTGCTAAAATGTTAAAGAACACAAAAATGTTATTAATGTTTGAAATAAAGAGAACATATTCTTACACTGGTTCGCCAAGTCTCATTGTTCCATCTCGTCGGCATACNGCTAGTTAATGCGTTAAGTAACAGTCTGATAACAATCACTGTGCCAATGAAGTCACTTTTAGGCTGTCAATCATATTCAATCAATTTGAGCAGAACATTCAGTGTTTAAACACATATGTAAGGCTGTAACGGTAAATACTTAAGTTTAAAATATCTGACAACCATTAAGAAGCACCCTATATATATACAGTTTACATTTTGATACATTTGGGTTAGTATTTCTATGACCCCTAAAAAAGAAAACATGTTTGGTGAAAGGGTAAAAAAATACATGAATCCACTCAAAAATTATGAAACGTTTTTAATGCCTTGCATTGCCCCAACCATCAATGTACAAAACTCCTGGATCTGATAGCTTTATAAACATGACTAGTTTTTTAAAAAATCACATTTTGGGCCCTGTGTGGTAATCCATGGGTCAACAGTGGCCAAAATTTCCGGTGCACAGCAGATACGCATCTATAATGTGTGCAAAAAAAACAATGGAACCAACATTATGCAGAAACCAAGAGAAAACAATATGTGTCCCCTTCACCCATAATTAGTGGTGTTTGGAAAACCCACAACCCTCAGCCTGTGTCTAATGGTCCATGACGCAGAACAATAGGCAGCACTGATTAAACAGAAGGGGTCATCTGATGGTTTGCAGCAAAAACAAAGCGGCATTTTTTCTTAGAACGAAACAAGGACGCTTTTCACTTAATGTTGAAAGACAGCAGTTTCAGGTTAGTTTGATAAGCTGTAATGCTGATCACTGCGTGACAGCTGGACCGCAACAAGCAAACGTTTCTTGTGCACAGTCAAAACAAAACTGGCCCACACAAGATGAACCGTTGCTGTGACATAGACAGAATAGGTATGGTGGCAAGCAAGTTGTATTGTTAATGAATTTACAACAATTAACTTGTTGGCAAATGTATAATGCAAAGGTCACGATAACACAACTTGATTAACAATATTTAAACAGTAGTTTTATGACAGTTAAATAAAAGCAAAAATTCTCAACAGTTTTTTTAGCATTTTACTAACATTTGGTTGTTCGCATTTATTGGCATAGGTAGTGTTTGCTTGCTAAAACCATGATATACACTACAGTAAAACCAATACTTCTATTTTCTGTTGAACCCTTGGTTTCACACTTGTTAAAAAATCGGTTTTCACATTTTTTGTCTTAGACATACATAAAAATATATATATACATATGTATGTATAGGTGTATGTGCTAAAATGTTAAAGAACACAAAAATGTTATTAATGTTTGAAACAAAGAGAACACATTCTTACACTGGTTCTCCAAGTCTCATTGTTCCATCTCGTCGGCATACAATCTCATCCCGAGCACCATCGAAAAATTGAGCGAGCCAACCGATGCTGCCAAGGAAGAAGCAGAGATTGATGTAAAAAATGATCCTTGCTGGGTATTTGCTTGAGTTCTTCCAATCAATGAAAAAAGAAAGCTGAAAAAACAAACATTGTATCATATGATATCCACCACATTTTTTTGCAACTGAATAAAACTTTTTAGTAGCCTGGTTTACAATGTCACCAAATTTTTATTTTTATGTCATTTTGGCAAAGTTTTGTCACCTAAACATTATGAATCAAACACAAAGTAGCACATGGGTACTTCAAATAAAAAAACATATTGATGTTGTACATGATTATACTATTGAACATATGGTGTGCTAATAAGAAGTAAAATCTGGTAATCTGTTGCTCCTACTGGTTTATAGTAATTTATATGAAACAACAAAACGGCAGCTAGCCGCGTCACTTGTTTTGTCAATATTGTTTCAAATCACAGAGGGACTAAAGTGCCACAGCACAAAAAGTGGCTTGGGTGTCCAGTTACAAAAATCAGGCAGGCACTTTTGCAGGAAACCAGAAAGAAGCAGTCTCTCTTTAGACAAAAACATTAATGAAGTGGGCAGTGGAAGATGGTCAGGAAAAGATACCTTCCTTACAGCACATATTAAAGTAACTCCAAATGAACTTTTATCAATGTTGTTGACAGGGAATTCATCACTAATAAAAAAGTAAAACATAGTATTAAAGTATAGCAAAATGGTGTACCTACACTTAATTCGGTAATCAGGCAAGCAGCAGAGAACTACCTTTATGTGTGTGGTCAAAAATTTAAATGACACACATAAAAAATTGTTTGTTTTTTTGCCATTTTTGTGACTTCAGTTTAGTAAGGCTAAAATTATAACTGCAAAAATATCAACAACCCATACAAAGCAGAAAATTCCAACGTATTAGCCACGAAAAAAGTACCATTAAAAAAACGGGTAAAAACTGTAAAGAATGTTTTCCATAAACAGGGATTTGCATCGAACCCGGCAGCGTTCAACAAAAAGGAGTGTTTAACATAAGGACAACACAACGGTTTATGCCCTGGGGCAAAATAGATGTTAGAACGAAAGTCACTCCAGTCTACTGCTGACAGACTGAACTTAATTTCTCTGCTGCCCTGTCATCAATCTTGATATCACGCCTGACTGAGCATGACACAAAGAGCACATATGTGCTCCAAATTCCAACCACAATGGTTGAAATGTCGCAAAGAAATTTTTTGAATCATTTGTTCCTGTCATGAGCATTAATAAATTATAATTTTGTTGTATATTTAAGCATTAAAAATCAAGTATATATCAACTTGAAGTACAAAGGCTATGTCAAAAAGTTGTAAGTTGCACAGCAACCAGCAAATTAAAACATCTATTTGGAACCATAAAACTGGCTAGAATTTACATTCATCTTAGATTCTTTTTCTCACCAATCACAAAACAAACACAGACATACATTATGTACGTCCACATGTTGGTATTTTTGCATAGGATTGCATAGTTGTGTTAATTAAAACTTACCATGGCAAAAAAAGTACACAGACATGCAACAGATGCCCAGCCTGCGATAAAGGCATGAATTTCATCATGTTGTGTCTGGTTAAAGAGAGGATTCATGCATTGCAAGCCACAGCCTTCAACACCATCATAGTATGAGGCTTTGTTGGTGGTAGCAATCAGTGGCAGTTCACAGTCAGACTGGTTAAACCTCAGTTTGTTGATCTAAAAGCATTAAAAACCAATTATTAAATTAAAAACGTTATATTCTTTGGAAAATGCTATTTATTAAAACCTGGCAAAGGCAGAAAAATTAATTAGCTCAGAAAAGTACAGGAATATAAGTATTACCCAGAAAAAGACAATTATGTTTTTTTATCTAATTTAATGCTTACAATGGTCTATGCTAATGTTTCTGTTTCATATTGGATTTACAATTAATAAAAAATTGTCAAACTTGCCAGACTCCAACATAATACTTTTATTTGAACTGCTTTGGCAGATTTCTATTTGAAAACAGATCCTTCAAAACCTTCATTAAAAGACATACCTGGCAACCATCATCAAAAACTTCATTGTTGTCACATTTAAGAAAGTCTGGCCATCCATGTTCAAGTTCCACTATCCGACAAGGACTGCGAGTTTCCAAGCATAAAGATCTAAAAAAAACACCCTTTACTTTTATGTACTTATTAAGCCTTGAAGAAGCTTTAAACTTCAAGGGTGGATTTAACCATGTTGCCATTCCATATACACTATTACCCAAACCCAATTTAAAAAGGATATATTCACTACATTTCATTTCATTAAATTGATTGCTATAGTAACCTATACTTTTTGTCGTGAAAGTTTCTTCAGATATAAACACATGGGTCCCACACATGTAAAGTTGTAGATTATGCATTTTTTTAGATACATGTCAAAACTGTGGCAAATATTTTTCATATATTTCATTCAAAAAGTTTATTTTAATGATAGAGTTTGTGATTAAAATCATAAGTAAGAAAACGCAATGATGTACCACTATGGCGCAATCTACAAACTTTATAGGTGGGACAACTGCTAGGCTTTAGGGTAAAACACAGCAATTATTGTATCACAATGTTTTCTGAAAACTGTCCAAATTTCAATCAATTCAGGCAGGGTAACCACTTGGGATACAATTTCATTCAAATCCTACACACACATCATGCAACGCAAAAAAAAGAAAAAAAACAGTATGTGACTAGGAAGGCCTCCATAACTACAAAGGAGTTGCAACATTTTTTAAGTCAAGTTTAATTCATTCATAACAAACATCATAGTGGCGTTACAGCACTGCGACAATCGCTGAAGACAGCTGAACGTTCGTAGGTGACCCAGAAGAAAGCCATAGAAAAAACATGGGAACAATGTCGAGAGAGAAAATTGCAACAAGTTTGTTGATCATTTTACCTGTCTGGAAGATTAATCTTGTTGTTCTCACATGTTGGATAGTAGACTGAGCATAATAGAGGTTGAATTACATCCCAACATCGCGGGACAGCTTTCAAACCTGTTGGCAAGAAACAAGGATTTTTTTGGTCTTTGCTGTTTCTTAAGTGATGAATGGTTTACCCAGGGTAAAAGGATAAACAAATGATGAACAAACAAAATATTCTTGTGCACAATGCTAGCCTGCATATATTTTTCCCATCCAATATCTCCAAATATGAATATTAGGTTCTTTGTTACAACTGACTGCAACAAGCCTAAGAACTTCATAACAGTAATGACATTTTCAAAAAGATAACATTTTTAATGACATACCTGACCAAAGCAATAACCTGTCTTTGGCCTCAACCAAAGTACTGGCATCCCCAGCAAGCTCGAATGAAGTTGCAGTATTGGGAATTGCAGTTCCAAAGCAAGATGTGGAACTGTTCAGGCTTTCACATGGTAAAGATGCTAGCTTTTCACATTTTTCCAATCCTTGCGTGGTAGAAGAAATGTTTATAATCCCGGAAGGGGTGGTCATGGCAGTACACCCTGCTGTTTACTGTTAATCCATAGCAGTTGCTAACATTTATCAATGAAAATTGCATTCACATGGTGTTGCCAATACATGGAGGCCAAGACAACTTAAATGTAGAGGTAATTATAAACTAAAATTGTGAAAACAAAATACAACTTAGTTAAAAAAAGTGCCATAAAATTTGTTGCACGGTGAGCTGTTCCCAAGTTTTCAAACAAACTTTGAACGACCAAACGTAAAGTCGCAAACTATACAGGTTATGAAAATGTTGCTAAAAGCACGAACGTCGATTTTATGTTGAAATTTGTTTACCACGGCACATTGTTTAATATTCAAAACAGTGAAAATCGTCTGTTCCTTAGTTCACCACAAACACCCTAAAAAATTTAACAATGATCCATCTTGCCCTGAGTAATGAGTTTTTCTTTCTGCTCACGATCTTTGTCTAAACGCTTGAGTAACCTTCACTAAAAAAATTACTTGTGATGCACAAATAAAAAATTCAAAACGGAAACTGCACAAAGTATTGGCAACCCATAAGGGCTATCACCGTGGTATAACAACACTTATTTTCCTTTTTATCCAATAGCACTGCAACAGAACAGCAGAAGACTCGCGTGTTTCATGTCGTTGGTACACAGCGANGTTACTGTTTTACATTATTAATAGAAAATTTTACCAAATAAGGAGTGTAATTTATTGTAAACTTTAAATGAAGGGCTTTTGACCTTGGATGAAATGAGGGAACGTCAGGAAAGCTTGGTGCAACTTCGTGAAAAGCAAATTGTCACTACAGATAAAGCAAAATTGTAAGATGCATCTTTAATCACTAAATAAGACCTATTTTGTGGATTTGGTACCTATGTCTAAACTTTTTAAAATTTTAAAATAAAATAATGCAAATAATAGATTCCTAAGTATTTGCAGCCTAAGCAAACTGATTCCAATGAGTTGTCATTGACTAATTGGTGATTAAAGAAGTGTAGGATAGGAAAGTAACTGCATAAACAAACCAATCTTTTAGGACTGCTCTGTTTCCATGTGAGGCAATGATAATACTGCCTTATGTCAATTAGTATGCAACACAAATCAAAAATTGCCTAACAGTGGTATTGGAAGTGGACTGTATGATTTTGTTGCTCCCAACAGGGAAGCAAAAGCTATAAAACTGAAGAAGGAAAAACAGGCCAAAAGGCAAGCGGCCCTTTCCTTTAATCTCAATGATGATGGAGAAGAAGATGTTGATGAGGAGGAAGAAGGTAATTTTTTAATAACTTCCTCTTGGAGAAGTTCTGCTTCTTGTTTGTGTGTTTTCAATCTGGTTGGGATGTCACATTTGTTTGCAAATTTGCAGAAATATTAGATAAAATTTTTTGGGCAATTTTTAGTAAACATAAAACTTTTCTGTCTCTGGTATTTACTTGTCACTTGTGAACCATTCATATATATATGTCTTTAAAATTTTATCAGTCTTGATTATTAGGCTGAGTTACAGAAAACAGCAGAAAAACATCATTTAAGTTATTCTTGGTAAATAATCAGAATTGGGTCTCATATGACAAATGCTAAAGGAATTGTTTTCATTGGGATAGTTCACATGTACCACATATGCCATTATAATAAGTTTTCTTTACATTAATTGGACTTCACAGAAACTAATGGAAAAAGAAGAGAAATGTAACATGATAGTGCTTTACAGATTGTGGCTTCCCATCAACACAAAATATAGCATAACAATAAATAAATAATATTCAGGTTTTACCTTCGCAGTTGTTGTGAAGAAACTGAAAAAGAACCCTGATGTGGACACAAGTTTTCTTCCTGATCGTGACCGAGAGGTTGGTTGCCGATATTTAGATTTTAGCACCCCAAACATGTCAATTTAATTGTCCCGGCAAGTTTTGTTTTTTGATTAGGCACAAGAGAATGAACTAAGAGACAAGCTGAGGAAAGACTGGGTGGCGAAACAAGACAAAATCAAAAGTAAGCAGTGTTGTGACAACTTGCTTGTGGTTAGCTTGTGGTCACAGCTTTTTATTTTTCTGTTTTCAGATGAAGAAATTGAGATCACTTACAGCTACTGGGATGGTTCAGGGCATCGGAGGAAAGTCAAGGTAGTTCAGTTTATTTCTCTGTAGTGTTCTTGGGAATTTTTACTAATCTTCCCACTGACAGATTTATACCCAACGAGTAATGCACATCGCATTGTGCAATTTTAAATTTAAAAAAATAGGAAAGCAGCTTGTAGTGGTTTGTGATTTGTAATGTCCATTTTTAAGATGAAGAAAGGCAACAGTGTGCAGCAGTTTCTCATCAAATGTCTTGAACAGCTTCGCCAAGACTTCAGTGAACTCAAAAGCACAGGCGAGATACATTTTTTATTTAAATAATATTGGCATGTTGGAATTTCAGATGCTTCAGGGTGGGCACCCTGTTGACCCGTTGTTGTGACTTGTGCCTTTCATAGGGGTGGAGCATATAATGTATATTAAGGAGGACCTCATCATTCCACACCACTACACCTTCTACGACTTTATTATGACAAAGGCGAGGGGAAAAAGCGGTCCTTTGTTCAGCTTTGACGTACATGACGACGTCAGGCTTGTCGGTGACGCAACCGTCGAAAAAGACGAGGTACATTTTGTAATGAGACCAAACCTGTTTTTATCAAATTTAGGGAACAATCTTATTTGCGTTGTGCGTCATGTAAACAGTAGTGTTTTGCATTCTGGACAATATAACACTATAAAATCGTGGTTAATTTCAAGATTTTTTCTGTGTTTTCTAGTCACATGCTGGCAAAGTGGTGTTACGTCACTGGTACGAGCGAAACAAACACATCTTCCCCGCCAGCCGATGGGAACCTTTTGATCCCGAACGAAAGTGGGACAAATATACGGTGAGAAAGCGCGATGCTAAACTAAATACAGTTGTCCATACACGAAGGTATCATAGAACTTTTGTCCTTTTAAACCAGTGATTCTCGGCTCGCCAGGAAAGGAAGATTGTTCAATTAGTAATTTGGGTGTAATTGGTAGACATCAAGGGGCAAATGACTCTTATGCTTACTCGGGATGTTTAAGGTTGAATGACTCGAATCTTTCGAATCCAAAACTGTCTTTTCTATCGGGTTTTGGAAACTGATGTAATTTGTCCACAACAGTGTCTAAAAGTGA
The DNA here is from genome assembly GCA_008931825.1 of Phallusia fumigata. Lineage (NCBI taxonomy): Eukaryota > Metazoa > Chordata > Ascidiacea > Phlebobranchia > Ascidiidae > Phallusia > Phallusia fumigata. The sequence goes on from QXVZ01003915.1 coordinate 8,345, forward strand.
GAAATTCGACTGTACACTCTNTATTGGCATGTTGGAATTTCAGATGCTTCAGGGTGAGCACCCTGTTGACCCGTTGTTGTGACTTGTGCTTTGCCTTTCATAGGGGTGGAGAATATTATGTATATTAAGGAGGACCTCATCATTCCACACCACTACACCTTCTACGACTTTATTATGACAAAAGCAAGGGGAAAAAGCGGGCCTTTGTTCAGCTTTGACGTACATGACGACGTCAGGCTTGTCGGCGACGCAACAGTCGAAAAAGACGAGGTACATTTTGTAATGATATCAAATCTGTTTTTATCAATTTTAGGGAACAGTCTTTTTTACGTTGTGCTGCATGCAAACAGTAGTGTTTTTCATTCTGGACAATGTAACACTGTACAATCGTGGTTAATTTAAAGATTTTTTCTGTGTTTTCTAGTCACATGCTGGAAAAGTGGTGTTACGTCACTGGTACGAGCGAAACAAACACATCTTCCCCGCCAGCCGATGGGAACCTTTTGATCCCGAACGAAAGTGGGACAAATATACGGTGAGAAAGCGCGATGCTAAACTAAATACAGTTGTCCATACACGAAGGTATCNGATGCTAAACTAAATACTATTGTCGCTACACGAACATATCACAGAACTTTTGTCCTTTTGAACAAGTGATTCTCGGCTCACCGGAAAAGGAAATTTGTTCAATTAGTAATTCGTGTGTAATTGGTAGACACTAGACATCAAGGGGCAAATGACTTTTACTGCTTACTCGGGATGTTAAAGGTTGAATGACTCGAATCTCGAATCTTTCGAATCCAAAACTGTCTTTTCTATCGGGTATTGGAAACTGATGTAATTTGTCCACAACAGCGTCTAAAAGTGAGAAATTCGACTGTACACTCTTGTATTAAAGCGAATGGCATTTTCAGACTTGCGATTATGATCGCATGTCTGAGATCTGCAGTCCTGTATGTTAGTCTGCCAAAATGAATCAGAGGTGGATTCGAAAGATTCGAGATTGGTAGCAAGCAGTCACTCATCATGGTTTTACGTAATACTTTGTTTGCAGATAAAGTAGCAGTGTCGGATTCTTACGTTTTTTATGCTTGGGGCCACTTCGAAAGCTTGCGGAGGAATACTTCAGTTTTGTGCCAACAAAATAAACTGATTTTGTACAAATTTTAAAGTTGCCTTTGACATGGACCTCACAGAATTCCTTTTCAGGGATGAGTTTGTGTGATGAAGCTATCTTCCTTACCTTCACAGTAAAGTAAAACAAAATCGAAATTAAATAGCTGCGCTATGCAACCGACATGCCTTCGACCAAACTTTTGAGCCATCCTTCTGCTATGCAACGTAAAGTTTGCTGCAGTCCTCCAGCAGAAAATTAAGTGCTAATTCTGTTCAGACAGCCTAAAACCGACATAGACTGGCCTAAAATGATGCTTAGTTCTGTGGTGTTTCAATTAAATTTTTGTTGTTGATTGTTTAAAATTATATTCCGAAGCTAAAGCTTAGTTACTCTTTATTATGCTAACATAAACATGCTAATTACGAAGTATATTTCCGGTGAAGGTATGATAGCTTTGGATATCGGTTAAAAGAGTCAATGAAATAAGAACTATTGGGTACCCAATAGTTCTACGTCCTATCCAACGTTAGACTACATCCTATCGATGGATTCAAAGCCACAATTACCATATATCTGGCCTTTTGGGAAACAATATTTCTGGTCAGAAAAAGTCAAATATTTTACGGTCAAGAGCGCGCGTTGAATTGCGTTAGGCCTACTTCTTGCTAGAAGTACATTATCAGGCAGTTGTCAAACACGTACAATATCGCGCTGAAACGCAATTACGTCTTTGACTGTCGATTTAGCAGTTAGGCCGCTGTAAACAAGGGAAACTTCATCGATAGCCTCAGTTTTACTATTTAGTTAACTTTGACTGATTGAAAGGCTGTGTGAAAAAGATTCGTTGCATTTTCCAACCACTTGCTAAACTCCATATCACACTTCTAAAACAAAGAAATAAACGAACCTAGCACAAGCAGGATATATATTTGAAACCAAAGCTGTACAGTGCGTTGTCATTCAAGGCCCATGACAATACTTTACCTGGGCCCTGAATGTTGTAATTAGTCCTGGGTTTATAATGAGAATACAGGGTTTGACTACTATTGGTTGAAAAAACCCAAGTCAACTGATTTGTCGGAAAGGGGGAATGCGGTTAAGTTGGCCCTGCTGCTTGTAAAAAATAACGGCTAACTAACTTTGTAAAGACTACCGCATTTTAGTTTCTGACCCTATAGCTGAACTAACGCATTTTTGTTTCTAACCCTATAACCACAAGGACCGGTCGATTAACAGAACGGGGGGTACCCTTTATAATCGTATAACTAACCAACAGTTTGCTTCAAAGTGTGGAAATCTGGGTTATATTGTCCTCGAGAACGCAAAATTTCAAAACTTGTTCTTGATGATCTACTACAGTTTTGCTGTGTACAAAATTGAACGCTTCGGAAAAATTCCAGCAACTTGCTAATCTCTATTACACACGACCAGAACAAAGGAATGAGCAATTCTTACACATGCAGGATATATATTTGAAACCACGCCGAATCAGTGCGCCGTTTAAGAAACAATCAGCAATTGTGTCAGATTATACGCAAATAACATGATGAGAATACAAGAAAAAACATTCTATCTACTGTGGTGTAGCGGATTAAATACAGTAGTAATACATTTTGATCAGTTTGTTTGTTCGCGGACACGGGTCGCCAAAGATGCTGTTGCTTGCCTCTAAATCACAGGAATTGCGTCCATTGCAATTATTTTTCAAGACATCAAGTGTTCCAGCTCCAACGCAGTCGGTGGTAAAAACGTTTCCAGGACATCTAAAACGAAATTGTGAATTTTAAACTGAGATAGTGATCTAGGTTTTGTTCCGCTGAGTCTAAAATGGATATTTAACTATTCTCGATCAAAATGTGTAATATATTTCCAATATTGGCAAGGGCGTATTAATGAAGAAACGGAAGCAATAACGTGCCCGGGGCCGAGACGTAAAATGACTGTTTTTAAATGGATGTGAAAAATCTTGCAATAATCATATTTGCGTTGACTTGTCAATTGTCATACACGTCGAGCAAAACACACCCCTTTTCTCCCAAATATCTTTCAATGCGGATTCGTTGCACTTTTTGGCCAGACTCTTATTTTGGTGATATTAACCCGGTATCGCCTCCAAATGCTCTTGAGTCAATATGACTTTGCATGGTCAAGGCATTTTTAAGTTTACCGGACTGCGAAAATCAGAAATCTTACGTATCTTGGTCGTCTNGTTCCGCTGAGTCTAAAATGGATATTTAACTTTAACTATTAATAGCGTGCCCGCGGGGCCGAGACGTAAATTAAATGTGAAAAAATATTGTAACAATCATATTTGCGTTGGCTTGTCAATTGTCATACACGTCAAGCAAAACACACCCCTTTTCTCCCAAATATCTTTCAATGCGGATTTGTTGCACTTTTTGGCCAGACTTTGGTGATATTAACCCGGTATCGCCTCCAAATGCTCTTGAGTCAATATGACTTTGAATGGTCAAGGCATTTTTAAGTATACCGGACTACGAAAATCAGAAATCTTACGTATCTTGGTCGTCTCGCCCGTAGAATCCGTCTATGACTTGGATAATCTCATTTGGTTGGCATTGTGCTGTTACAGGTGATTGATGTTCGCAAGCCACGTCGTAACGAAGTCCGTTTAGTGCTATAGAATAATAGGACAAAAATATGAAGGGATTGCAACTTTCTGATCTACAGCTTGGTTCGATTTGGTGTTGTTATGTCGTTTTGACTTCTCTTGTGAGAACTGATCGTTATCAAACCCGGTCTTAAAAACCTCGTTTTGAAACTTTTCGAGCCCTACCGACATTATCTTACCGCTCGGGACGCAGAAATAGTCCAGCTTTAGTAGTTTGTTAGTTTGGATACATGGGTCTCCAAAGACAGCGTTGGAAGCTTGCAGGAGACAAGAATTTTGGTTCATGCAGTTGCACTTAATAATACCGTCGGAGTCGCGGGCGAAACAGTCGGTGGTAAAAACATTGCCAGGACACCTGAAATTTAAAAAACGCAAAGTTAATTTTTCAAATTCAAAAACAGCTGTGCACTTAACACTTTTGATGACAAGTGACAAAACCAATCACTTACGATTCGGCCTCATCACGTCCGTAGAAACCGTAAGCGGCCAGGATGACGTCACCACGTGGACAGGTTACTGTGACGTCATCGTGATGCTCGCATGCGAGTGCTTTCTGGAGTTGTATGTTATTCGCCGCTGTGCGCAAATTGCAAGCATAACGGTCATGGTTGCAGGGTGTCAAGTTTTTTACCGAAACTCACGTTTCTTCACGCAGTAGTACTCCATCTTGATGAGCTTGTTTGTGTTAACGCAAGGGTCTCCGAACACTGAGTTGCTTGCCGAGATAACGCAAGATTGCTTATTGTTGCACGTGTCGCGTAGGATTTCCAACGAACCTTCGGCACGACAGTCGGTGGTAAACACATTTCCTGGACAACTGGATGAAAAGAAGGGAAAGAGGGAACATTGAAGATTGATTAGAAAGTCAAGGAAAGACTTATAAGTCTAAAGACATACGTATGATGGTCGTTACGGCCATAGAATCCTTGCGTCACTATTATGACCTCATCGTCGGGACACGTCACAGTGACATCACCTTTGTGCTCGCAAGCAATCGCTCGTTGTGGCGTGTAACGGACTGAAACCAAATCACGTAATAAGTGGATATCCAGTTGTGAGCGAAATCCACCACATTTGTTAGAAAATTAGGACAAACAACACAAATGCCCAAGCAAAGGTCACGGTTTAGCCATTATGCAGAACACTCAGTACAACAGTTTACTTACCGATATCGACGCAGGTGTATTTCATCTCAATGTATTTGCGTACTCCCCAACATGGATCCCCGAACACATTGTTGTTTGCCGCTAGGGTGCACGAGTTGCGATCTTGACAGTTTCCTCTGATGATGCCGAACGAACCATCGGCAAAACAGTTGGTGTTCGAAGCGTGGTTGGCACCGCACCTGGAATGCGTATTCAAAAAATGCAGTGATAAAATATTATGTGGCTGCAGATGTTATTTGTAGTTTATGAAAAAACAGCGGCAGAGTTTCGATTGGGCTCCCAAGACCTAAGCCTTGGTTTCTGAGACATTATGGGCAGCTGCCGGTGTGGCTCGCAGGTTGCCGCAAAACTTTAAACACACTTTAGACTTCGACTGTGTAGAAAAGTATATTGAAAATTCACCGTTTTTTTGTTAACTGGTTTGTGAAAAGAGTTGGAATCCAGCTTAATACATTAAAGTTGAAACAGTTAAATGCAGATCTTACTTATTTCCGTCCGTTCGTCCATAGAAAGCATCCAACACATCCACAACCAGACCGGCGGGACACGTCACGGTTACGTCAGAGGAATGCTCGCAAGCGACGGCCGTTATTACGTCACATGATCGAACTGTGACGAAACATATAGGTCAATTTGTGATTAGAAAACTTCAAATTCTAGTTTTTTAACAATCACCTACCGGCTACGACGGAACATAAAACTGCTGCAAGGGCAACAAAAAATTTTGACATCTTGTCAGGTTAACCGTTATACGTATGTGAACAACAGTAAACCTGCATCAAAAAACGCAAAAAATAAAATTCGGCACCTGTTACACCCAACGCCAAGTTTGGTCCTGCGCCACGGTTGAGCACACAAAGCGCGCTTGCGACCCCATTTGGCGTCGATGTTAAAGCGAAAACGCCCGATCACGCGATTTGTACCGACATTTGATTTCGCTTAAACTTGTTGCCAGACCGAACCTAAGGCTCAACTGCGATATAACCTCGGCGCTTCGACTGCGCTTTTATAGAGAAACCCGCCGTTTTTGCAACGTTGGGTTGACCTGCGTGCAAACCAACGAAGCAGTTTTTAAGTGGACTGCTGTAAACAACATAAGTGTCAAAAAGCAAATATTGGCGGGCGAGGGCACTTCGCAAGTTAGTGTTTGTCCATTACCGCTGAGCTTTATTACCTACGTCAGCAAATACTTGTGAAAATTCGGTCTTGTTTTTTTGACGAGTGGCAGTTTTCTCGATGTGTTGTTGTTTTTGCTGTTGCTACTGAGGTTAAAAAGAACATAAAAAAGCTGATTTGACAGTGTGTGTTTTCATACCAGATGACGAAACACGTTTTCCAGCACCACGACCGACCTTAATTACGTGCACGTCGCTAAGATGAAAACTTTGTCAAGGACAATGTGCAGTATGGGTGGATCACAACCAAACTATGCTGTCCGCTTGACAAAAAGTTCTGGATTTAGGACTTATTGGTTGGGTTTCCCCAATACTTTTTGTAACGTGCGACACCATTTTTGTTGTGTTAAAAATAAAAATAAAGTTCCCGAAGTGTAACTATAAATGGTTCCCACAGAATCTGTCCCTTCAAAAGTAGGCATCTGCATGACGTTCACTGATTCTATTTGAATAAGAGACTGACGATGCCTGTACTGGCGAAATAAATATTTGTCTTTTTTAATTAACGACCATTGGCTGTTTTTTGTTAGGCACAGCTTCACTGTTAGCATTTTTCGGAAGCGTAAAAATACATTCCTTGCGTTAGTATTCGAATCAAAATTGTTTGTTTAGGTTTCACAGTAGCTGCTGTAACTATCTATTTCGGTAGAAATAACACTCCCGTGAAAATTTTAGTTCTGTTTGTAGGTTTTGTGCTATAGAATGTTAAAATGTTTTGGTCATGTGATCGTTTTATCAGTGAATATGTAATTTTTATACCGGCTGCGTTGGAAAAAACAAACAGGACAAATCACCTTTTGTGTGAATCATTTTGTCTGTAAGGAGTATATTGAAAGTTTAATTGTCACACTGATGCACCAGTCCATTGATCAAAAGGTTTAGTCAAGTTTTGTAGAATATCGTGAAACAACCCTTTTCGAATTCAAAATCTCGAATCTAAGTTAAACTAAATTTATTCTCATCATATTAACGCGACCGTGTTACGATACGTTGTTTTTCTGATTTTTTAACAGTCCCTTTTATTGCATTTTTTAAATAACCAACGATTAGTGCATTTTTTGAAAGAAAAAACGTATAGATTTGTAGCTTTCTAGTGTGAACAAAATACGTTAGTGAACTCGAAAACATTTTTCTCCGATCAGAAAAAAGATGACTCGTTATTAAATACAACTACTTGATTACTTGAACACACATATAGATTTGAACACCCAGAGATTTGAATCTTTAAGTTTCGAAACTTTTTATACTCTGCATCCTTATACATACCTAATTCTGTTTGGTAAATTGTTGTTGGGTTATCGTAAACATGTGTAAACCAACTTTCCGATAATGTAGATTAAACATGCGATGACATATTGCCCAGACTGTTGCATCCCATTAGCTGATGTTCCTGGATTGAAAGGATTTTTTATGGGACCGTACCAATCAAAAAGCTAAACTATTTTAGATTTTGGCAGGTAGCCAATACACATGAAGATTTACATACCCCTAAACTTTAAACACTGTGTTTTCTGACAAAAGTCATTCGATGGTTGTGGTTTGCAAAATAATTTTGGCAAGTAGAAGGATTTGCAATAAGATTCCCGAATTTGTCCTTACAATTTTGCTAATGCAGTAAACAGTAATAGTTCCAAAAGACCCGAATCTTTGGTGCAAGTGATTTAATAATACGATTAATACAGCAGTAGATATTGGAAATGTAAATAATTTCACTAGCCCAAATAGCAAAATTACATGATAAATTGACCATAATTAAAAATGAAAAATTAAACAAAAACAAAAAAGATTTCTGGAGCCGTGTGGTCGATCCATGCACTGTGGTGGATTAAATACAGTAGTAATACATTTTGATCAGCTTGTTTGTTCGTGGACACGGGTCGCCAAAGATGCTGTTGCTTGCGTCTAAAACACAGGTATTGCGTCCATTGCAATATTTTTTCAAGACATCAAGCGTTCCAGCTCCAACGCAGTTGGTGGTAAAAACGTTTCCGGGACATCTAAAAAAACAATCAAGGGTCATGTCTTATAAATCCGAAATACAATCGATTATTTAAACTTTAGGTCTCGTAACCGAAAAACAAAAAACAAAACGAATAGGCAATTGTAACGCATGAGCGAAAGCAAATTTAATAAACAGATTTGTCCAATTTTGGATTCTTTAACTTCGTCTATTGCTGGGGTGGGTTCCGATGTTTTTTATGCGTTTCCCCCATTGCTTATTTTGTCATGCTTTCCTTACAGGACAAATGCCGGCTTAAAAAAAATGAAATGCCGGATTTGAAACCGGCTTAAAGTACGAAATTCTTCCCCTTTTCTCGTATATTTTTCTTCCCGAATGGAAGCCATTGGACAAGTGTGAAATGGTTTACGCAAGCGCTTTTTATTAAATATAACTTTCCATAGTCGAGTAAGCTAATTAAGTGGTCAATACCGGACCATAAAACGCGGAAAAGCTTACGTTGTTCTGTCGTCTCGCCCGTAGAATCCGTCCACAACCTCGATAATCGTATTTGCTGGGCATTGAGCTTTTACAGACGAACGGTGCTCGCAAGCCACAGCCAGGTGAAGTTTATTGTGTGCTACAGAAAATAACAATAAGATTTGTGTGTTAAAATAAAATTTTTTAAAATCAAGCTTGGTGATTGTTTTAATGCTATTGTGTCGTCACGATATCTCTCGTGAATTAACCAAGGAAATTAACTGCCGGTTTATCTCTTTTATATCTACGATTAAACTAACACTAACCGCTCGGGACGCAGAAATAGTCCAGTTTCAGTAGCTTGTTGGTGTCACCACAGGGATTACCAAAGACATTGTTGGAAGCTTGCAGGAGACAAGAATTTTGGTTCATGCAGTTGCTCTTGATAATATCGTCGGAGTCGTGGGCCAGACAGTCGGTAGTTAAAACATTGCCAGGACACCTAGAATTTTAAACGGTTTGTCCAACATATTTTTCACTGTTTGGTTGTTTTCCAGCTTTACATTCAAACATTAAAAAACAAGCTATAAATGTTTTGCTTACGATTCAGCCTCATCACGTCCGTAAAACCCGTAGGCGGCTACAATGACGTCACCGCGTGGACACGTCACTGTGACATCATCGTGATGCTCGCATGCAAGTGCTTTCTGGAGGTGTATGTCCTTTACCGCTGTGTGGAAATGCCAAGCTTATCGGTCATGGTCGCAAATTTGTCAAGTTTTGACTGAAACTCACGTTTCTTCACGCAATAGTACTCCATCTTGATGAGCTTGTTTGTGTTAACGCAAGGGTCTCCGAACACTGAGTTGCTTGCCGAGATAACGCAAGATTGCTTGTTGTTACACGTATTGCGCAAGATTTCCAACGAACCTTCGGCATGGCAGTTGGTGGTAAACACATTTCCTGGACAACTGCGTTGAAGGAGGCAAGATACGAAACATTAGAAAAGGGTTTATACACAACACCAGCAGTATCGGTCATTTTCGACTTACGTTTCATGGTCATCGCGGCCATAGAATCCTTGCGTCACTATTATGACCTCATTATGTGGACACGTCACAGTGACCGAACTGCGGTGCTCGCAAGCAATCGCATTATGAGGCGTGTAGCGGACTGAAATCAAAGCACAAACCGATGGATGTTGTGGTGTACGGAAAATCTAGCTAGGTAAGAATCCATTAACTTTGTTAGAAAATTAGGTTGGGATAAAAAGGCAGATGCATAAGTGATCGTCTAAAACTCAGTGAAACGTTGGCTCTAAAAACGTAGTGCTGTGGTCACCAATCTTTTTGATGCATTCTCCTCTTTACTTTTTTGGAACTTGTTATCCCCTCTACAAGACAAGAAATTATGTAAAGTAATATTAAACTGTTCGGAACCACCGGTTTACCTAAAACGAAATGCAACAATTATCGTCAATAACCTAACAATAAATTGGAAATTCCTTCCCCTAACTAATAAAATTCTTCCCTTTTTGGGAACCACTGATTTAGTGCGAAAATTTTCCTACCGTTGTCTTCACATATGTATTTCATCTCAATGTATTTCAGTGTTCCATAGCAAGGATCCCCGAAAACGTTGTTGTTTGCCGCTAGGGTGCACGAGTTGCGATCTTGACAGTTTCCTCTGATGATGTCGAACGAACCACCAGCAAGACAGTTGGTGTTCGAAGCGTGGTTGGCACCGCACCTGGAAAGCGTTAAACATTATGACTGCAACAGTGTATAGTAGGCTACTGAAAGAACAGTGCGGGTATAACGGTTGGACTATAGGCTCATGTTTAGGCCGTTACAATTTTAATAAAGTCAGCCCTAAATTCTGTAAATTTGTTTTTGTATCGTAAAATAAAGTTTTAGGGGAGGAGTACAATGCTGCACAAGCAGGGAACGTGATGTGTCAACTATCGCAATGGCGGATTGTCGACAGTGCGGCAGGCCATGTGGAAGGCGTGGCCAATATTACCGTAGAGGTCTTCTATTTGAATAGTTTGCCCTTGCGAACGTATATTTAATCGAAATTCCATCATACTCTGTGTGGTTTTTACACGTACGTTTGACGGTCAGTCCGTCCATAACCGGCCCATACCACGTTGATCACTTTGTCGCCAGGACACGTGACAGTGACGTCATCTGCGTACTCGCAAGCCAACGCCTTTCGGACATCACATGAACGCACTGCAAAATTTTATTTTGTGTTATAAAGCAACAAGATGACAAACATTTTACTGACCTGTGGCAATTCCAAACAGAACCTTGAGTAGAACCACAAAAAGCTTCATCATTTTCATGGGCCTATACAGAAGACTATAATACCTGCAGGAAACAAATAAATCTTTTACAGTTGACCATTGGTTTAAATACGTATATAGCAATGCCACAAAGGTACACTACGAAAATCAGGTTCATCATATATAGAAAAACTAAACAATTTTTTTTTCTAAACCCTAGAGGCAAAGATTTAAATAGTATTATGGTAGAGTACATTCTTCTCNGGTACACTACGAAAATCAGGTTCATCATATGTAGAAAAACTGAACAATTTTTTTTTCTAAACCCTAGATGCAAAGATTTAAATAGTATTATGGAAGAGTACATTCTTCTCTTTTTAATGAGGTTACATTTATTTACTGAAACCCGATATTCTATTTTACGTTTTTGACTCACGTATTGAATGCGACAAAAATGGTTGTATTAAGGTCTGGGATGCTCTTTGAATATTATTGTTAAGCTCGAACAACGAGATAAAAAGCATGGGAGCAGTTAAATGTAGAACCAGTCCGTGGTTTGAAAATTCAAAGATCTAGGTTAGATATCGGCGCGATAAACGCAAGGCATATACATAAACCTTGCATTGCGAACCCGCCGTATGTTTGCCTGCATGTCAACATGCTTGCGAACAGATTGCTAAGAAGGTTGGTGCAAGCCC
>QXVZ01003916.1:0-34296 GCA_008931825.1 Phallusia fumigata
AACATCAATTTGGGGTGGTAGTGTATGTGGAATGAAAATATGGAGAACGCCACATCTCTAGTTTGCTGTGTTTTTCCCCATAGCCCCAGCAATTACCCCTCTAGCCCTTAAAATGGGTAAAATAGCATTGTCTAAATTGGATGTAACTTGGACATTTTGTAGAACATTTACTTGTGGTGCACTAATTGCTTTGTTTAACCCCAAAGCCTGACATGTATCCAGAAAAATGCATAATGTACAACTTTGCACATGTGGGGACCCATGCGCTTCTGTCAGCAGAAACAATCATGTCATAAAAAGCTCAGTTAACTATAAGAACCAATGTAAAATAATGTACAGAAAATATCCTCTTGAAATCATGTAATCATGTGCATAGAATGTCTACATTTGGTAAGCCACTCTTCTAGTTAGTCTCTGATGGTCTAACAAATCACTGTTTTTTCAGAATCAGACACACTCTTCACCAACAAGTAAGTTTGTTACCGGTCCTTTTTCTTGTGAAAGCACAACGTGTTTTTTTCTTATTTTGATCGCTTTTATCAAACATAATTTTGAGGTTTTATTAAATCATTGTAGTGTGGTTTACACAGCAATTTTGTTTGATTGTTTTTATTTTTACTCTCGACATATCGCCGCTATAATGATCAGTATAAATCGTTACTATTTTGTTGTATGTAATGTACATGCAACGCATGTAAGCTTATATTTGGTTGCTCAAATAGCTTAACATTGCTGAAATTTACAGTGCATCATTGGAACTGTGTTGGAAAGTGGTGTTTAGAGTTTATAATGTGGTTTGCTGCGGCTCAATGGTCATTGTAGGTCAAACTATTGGTTAGTGTGGCTATGGGGTTTAAATCATGCATTGAGTAATTGGAATTATGTAAGAAATTGTTTGGTAAGATTTTAAATTTTTTATGCGATTTGTCCCATTAACATCGCAACCAATTGCACATGAATAGGGACCTATATGTTTATGCTTGCTGAAATAATTATTGGGGCCCAATGTTATGTGTGTATTGAATACAAATTTAATGTAATATAGAAATGGTATGTTTAGAAAACATCATTTAAGGGGTTATAGTGTATGTTCAATAAAAATATATAAAACTTGTCTAGTTTTATATTGTGTTGCATTAAACTTTGTTCCACATGCAATCATGTATTCAATATAGAAAAACATGACTGTCATACAGCACAGAAACAGAAAATGGGTGCAAAGAAAAAGTTTTGTATCCCATTGCTCTGGTAAAATATTGGTACAATTTTTTTGCTAAAGTGGGTCAAAATTTCAAATATCTGATGGAAACATCATGATATGCATGGCAGTTTTTGTTAAAAAACATTGCTGCATTACAAATCAGTTTTTTTTTACAGCTGTTACTGATGAGAGAGCATTGGCCACTGCTTCTCTTGCAGCTAAGTTAGCCGTGAAAAAGAGAAAAAATGAGTTTTCTGGATTAAAAGTAACCAACAGTGAGACTCTTTCTGCCAAACCATCCACAAGTTCATCAGTTCCTCTGACATTTGAATCAGTTAGCCAAGACCAGGCTGTTCAGTACATCAGTGCTCCCAGCACAGATGGTGAAAATAAGCATTCAATGTGGGAAGAGGGTATTTCACCTAAAAACACTCATCAACATGAAAGTGCGCTGCTAATCGCACAAATGCTTGCAAAGGCTGGTGTTACTGAGGAACAGCTCAAACAACTTACATTTGACCAACAGGAGTTGATTATATCAATGGTACAGAACCAGTTTTCTCGCAAAGAAATTTTAAAACTAGTTAACATTGATACGAATGTGGAGTATTCCAGGGGCATTGACCCATTGTCCACACCACACCAAAGTTCAGTACAACATAGTTCAATTCCCACTGTTCGAACAAATAGAGGCAAGGAGACCCTTAACCACCCAGACAAGGTCGCTTTAGACATTGCAGGTGTACCAAGTATGAGAAAGCCCCTGACGTTGCCGGAAACAACATACAAAGATGGTTGTATAATTCCCAGTGAAACTGTGTCTGCACCATACAACCATCCAACGATGATGACGTCAAGACCTGTGCCCTCCAGACTATTTAATCACACTGTTTTGCCTGTGCACCCAGCCGTGATTTCCCCGGTTGTGCCACACATCGTGGCTTCTAACATAGCACATCCGTTATTGCCTCCTGTAAACCAATCAACACTTTCCCCCATTTTTCAACCAACAGCAGCCCCAATCTCCCAACCACACCCTGCATTTCTTTTACACATGCAACAAAGACTGTACGCTTCTCAAGTTGCTCAACAACAGCAACAACAACAACAGCAACAGCAGGCTGTACTTGCTGCGATACACCAACAGCATGTAGCAAGTGGCAAGCACTCAGACAAAGCTGCCGTTGTAAAAAATCCTGGTAAGCAAATTTTATTTTTGTCTTGGAGTTGTATGTAGAGGAGTATATCACCTCCACCTTTAGTATGAAATATGAGGGCGGCCGTAGGTAAAATTCTATGCGACAAAACGCCATAGGTAAAATGTTGAAAAAAGTTTCCTGTTCAAGAAAATATCTACCAACATGCGACACGAACGAATTCTTGCAGATCGCGCTAGTAAGGGTTTTGTACGGAACAAACTTTTTGCACGAATACAGCGAACTAATAAAACTTCGACTACCAATGATTTTGCCTTAGTGCATTTTTTAGACACAAAGTTACATTAGAGGTCCTGCCTACAAAATAATGCGCCTTGGAAAAATTTAAGCACTTTAGTTTTCAGAGATGTTTTCTTTTTTAACATATTTTTTTTAATAAACCAAAAATTGGCAGGATCTCCTTTGTAAATTCGGTGCGATAGCAAGATGGCGCCTAAAGAAATGCTCGACTGGGAACATGTCTAAATGTTTGTGTAAATATAGGCAACCTGTTGCGGCATTGGTCGCCTTTGGCACCAGGTCCTCAGTTTAATAATTACAATTTGTTTAGGTTCGGAAACTGCGCAACCAGATGAAACTTTTAAAAATCCTTTATCACAATGGTTCAGTCGGGAAGTTCTCAAGCACTCACAGTTTCCACCCACGCCAGTTGACACATCAAGAATTCATCCCCCAGCAACATACAGTCCAGTACAGAACAAATAAAGTACACCAACCACTCAATAAACTTCAAAGTTGAAGTACAGTGTTACTATAAAGCATGCGTGGCAAATAAACGACTGTACGGCTGTAATAATTTTGGAAGTGTGGTTGTTATTCCGTTAAAACAGATGGAAGTAAACTACCGCTTGCAACGCAGTAGGTCAGCAAGTAAAACAAAGTTCAACTCACCGCACATGCGGTCTAGAGGCGAAAAATCTGAACACCTTCTGTAAAACAATATGTCTTCGAAGTGTTAGGCTACAACCTAAAGGGAATTTGTTGCAAGGTTTTAAACAAAATTGTGGGTTACTGAGACGATCTGACCGAATTGCCTAAAAAAATGTTTTTATTTTCGTCGATAACGAGTGAGGTGCAAGTAGGTCTGAAAACAATTCGCATTTTACCAGAAAGTCACGCACCCGGAAACGCGGGGTTTGAAAGCCACACGAGACGTTGTTTGGGACATGATTGTCCCAAAAATAATTACTACATGGAAATGTTTTTCGAAGTCAAGTCATTTATGGTCAACGTTGCACGCATCATGTTATTTGTAAGTGAAGCTTTATTTATTATCCAGTTTTGTTTTGTGTACTGTCGTTTGTTTGGCAAATAAACTACTGTACGGCTGTAATAATTTTGGCAGTGTGGTTGTTATTCCGTTAAAATAGATGGGAGTAAACTACCTCTTGCAACGCAGTAGGTCAGCAAGACCGCACATGCGGTCTAGAGGCGAAAAATCTTAACACCTTCTGTAAAACAATATGTCTTCCAAGTGTTAGGCTACAACCTAAAGGGAATTTGTTGCAAGATTTTAAACAAAATTGTGGGCTACTGAGACGATCTGACCGAATTGCCTAAAAAAATGTTTTTATTTTCGTTGATAACGAGTGAGGTGCAAGTAGGTCTGAAAACAATTTGCATTTTACCAGAAAGTCACGCACCCGGAAACGCGGGGTTTGAAAGTCACACGAGACGTTGTTTGGGACATAATTGTCCCAAAAATAATTACTAAGTTACATGGAAATGTTTTTCGAAGTCTAGTCATTTATGGCCAACGTTGCACGCATCATGTTATTTGTAGGTGAAGCTTTATTTATTACCCAGTTTTGTTTTGTGTACTGTCGTTTGTTTGGTTTATATACTCCCAACTATTTGGCAAGCAGATCTCGATCTTTCACCTAGCGAATTTACACGCCTTGTTCTGAAGTACTTTTTTTACAACTCAACATGCATGCAAATTTACACAACTCAACATGACAGGTCAGTTTTTATTGCGTTTTACACAAAAATTGGACAAAAAAATAAATAAACACAATAGTTGTCTGATCCATGGTGGGCAAAGGAAAGATTACTCCTGTAAACAAAAGATGATGCGTTATTTCATAAAGTTTGGTAGACAATAAAACCACCTACAATAAAATTGGTATGATATAGAAGAGAAACAAATTACCTTATGATCTCTAGCTTTAGATCTCATCTTGTTAAGAGCAGACTCTGCCATCTCAGCTCTTTCCTCAGCATCGTCAAGTTCGTGCTGAAGTTTTCGGTACTTGCTCAAATTGGTGTTTGCTTGCTCCTCCTGTCAATCAAACATACTTGGTTGGGAACGAGTTTTAATAGAAGCGTTTTGAATGAACGTCTTGTACTCACGGCCTCCTCTGCTTGTCTCTTATATGTCTTGACCTTTATTTGAAGTTTGTCAACAAGATCCTGGATCCTAGTTAGATTCTTCTTATCTTCTTCACCTTGGTAAGTAATCTCCTTTAACTTGCGTTCCAGTTTGCGCTGCGATTTCACCGAATCACCGTTGCGTCTTTGTTCAGAGTCAAGCTCGTTTTCAAGCTCGCGAATCTATTAGGTAAATAATAGTTAGCACCTTACAAAGCTACAGATTAACAAGCAGGAGCAAAACAATTTACTCTTGTCTCGAGTTTCTGAACTTGCTTCTTTCCTCCCTTCAGTGCAATGTTCTCAGCTTCATCCAATCGTTGTTGTAAGTCCTTTACAGTCTGTTCCATATTCTTCTTCATTCTCTCCAAATGAGAAGACAAGTCTTGTTCCTTCTTTAACTCCTCTGCCATTGTTGCAGCCTATAATCGACAAAATATATGCAATAAACTTGATAATCAGATCCTTCTATGTGTATAACTTACATCGACGATCGCCTTCTTTGCCTTTTCTTCAGCATTGCGTTGTTCCTGGACCGATTCCTCAACTTCAGACTGCATGGTTTGAAGTTCACCTTCAAGTTTTCGCTTCTGGTTGATGAGNAATAATTTTGGCAGTGTGGTTGTTATTCCGTTAAAATAGATGGGAGTAAACTACCTCTTGCAACGCAGTAGGTCAGCAACACCGCACATGCGGTCTAGAGGCGAAAAATCTTAACACCTTCTGTAAAACAATATGTCTTCCAAGTGTTAGGCTACAACCTAAAGGGAATTTGTTGCAAGATTTTAAACAAAATTGTGGGTTACTGAGACGATCTGACCGAATTGCCTAAAAAAATGTTTTTATTTTCGTCGATAACGAGTGAGGTGCAAGTAGGTCTGAAAACAATTCGCATTTTACCAGAAAGTCACGCACCCGGAAACGCGGGGTTTGAAAGCCACACGAGACGTTGTTTGGGACATGATTGTCCCAAAAATAATTACTACATGGAAATGTTTTTCGAAGTCAAGTCATTTATGGTCAACGTTGCACGCATCATGTTATTTGTAAGTGAAGCTTTATTTATTATCCAGTTTTGTTTTGTGTACTGTCGTTTGTTTGGTTTATATACTCCCAACTATTTGGCAAGCAGATCTCGATCTTTCACCTAGCGAATTTACACGCCTTGTTCTGAAGTACTTTTTTTACAACTCAACATGCATGCAAATTTACACAACTCAACATGACAGGTCAGTTTTTATTGCGTTTTACACAAAAATTGGACAAAAAAATAAATAAACACAATAGTTGTCTGATCCATGGTGGGCGAAAGAAAGATTACTCCTGTAACAAAAGATGATGCGTTATTTCATAAAGTTTGGTAGACAATAAAACCACCTACAATAAAATTGGTATGATATAGAAGAGAAACAAATTACCTTATGATCTCTAGCTTTAGATCTCATCTTGTTAAGAGCAGACTCTGCCATCTCAGCTCTTTCCTCAGCATCGTCAAGTTCGTGCTGAAGTTTTCGGTACTTGCTCAAATTGGTGTTTGCTTGCTCCTCCTGTCAATCAAACATACTTGGTTGGGAACGAGTTTTAATAGAAGCGTTTTGAATGAACGTCTTGTACTCACGGCCTCCTCTGCTTGTCTCTTATATGTCTTGACCTTTATTTGAAGTTTGTCAACAAGATCCTGGATCCTAGTTAGATTCTTCTTATCTTCTTCACCTTGATAAGTAATCTCCTTTAACTTGCGTTCCAGTTTGCGCTGCGATTTCACCGAATCACCGTTGCGTCTTTGTTCAGAGTCAAGCTCGTTTTCAAGCTCGCGAATCTATTAGGTAAATAATAGTTAGCACCTTACAAAGCTACAGATTAACAAGCAGGAGCAAAACAATTTACTCTTGTCTCGAGTTTCTGAACTTGCTTCTTTCCTCCCTTCAGTGCAATGTTCTCAGCTTCATCCAATCGTTGTTGTAAGTCCTTTACAGTCTGTTCCATATTCTTCTTCATTCTCTCCAAATGAGAAGACAAGTCTTGTTCCTTCTTTAACTCCTCTGCCATTGTTGCAGCCTATAATCGACAAAATATATGCAATAAACTTCATAATCAGATCCTTCTATGTGTATAACTTACATCGACGATCGCCTTCTTTGCCTTTTCTTCAGCATTGCGTTGTTCCTGGACCGATTCCTCAACTTCAGACTGCATGGTTTGAAGTTCACCTTCAAGTTTTCGCTTCTGGTTGATGAGAGCTGTGTTTTGTGTGTGCAGAAGATTCGATCGTTCGCTAAGTAGAACAAGGTTGATTAGAAATATTGCCATCCACACCTCTGGTTTTATTAATACCAACCTGCTTTCAAGCAATTCGCTCTCTGCCAGTTTTCTACCGCGTTCAGCTTGATCGAGTGCGGACCGAAGCTCTTCAATCTCAGCTGTGAGAAGATTGCCACGACGCTCGATTACTGCTGTCTGTTCCTGCAAATCTTCGGAGTGTCTCTGAGCTTCGTCAACATGCATTTCAAGGTCCTGAAAATAGACTTGATTTATTTCCGTGGTTCTGATGTTTGCAGGTTAATCTTATGTCCTATTTCCGACCTTGATATGAGCTTGTACAGATTTTGCTTGTTTTTGGGCTTCAGCCGCTTGTCTGGTGGCGTGGCCAAGTTGAATCTCAAGATCATTAAGGTCGCCCTCCATCTTCTTTTTAATCCGGACAGCTTCCTGGCGAGCCTTGCTTTCCGAGTCCAAAGTAGTTTGCATGGATTCGATTGCACGCTGTTGGTTACGTCTATAAAAAACCCAGAATATCAACATTTTGTCAAAAAATAAGAACAATGACTTTTACCGTTGGTTGTCAATCTCTTCTTCCTTTTCTGAAATCCGTCTTTCAAATTCTTGCTTTACTTGAGCAAGTTCGACTTGCAGTCTAAGCACCTTTGACTCTTCTCCTTCAATTGCTCCTTCAGCTTCCTCAAGAGCTGCTTGCATCTCGTTTCTTTCATGCTCCAAGGTTCTCTTGGCCTTTTCCAGCTCATGGATACTCTTTCCTCCTTCTCCTAATTGATCAGTGAGATCAACAATCTCCTCTGCAAAATTAAAAATTTTATTAATTTTTATGTTTATATATTATTTAAGGTAGCATAACAGACCAAGCACCTTGTAAGTTTTTATTTTCTCGCTTTACAGTTTCAAGTGCATCAAGGGATTCTTCGTAGGCGTTCTTCATCTTAAAGAGTTCAGTTGAAAGACTGCGAGACTCTTTCTGGGATTGTTCCAACTCAACTTGAACTTCTTCCTGCTTCTGTTTGTGCTCAGCGAGAACCTGGAAAAATTATAATGTTATAACCCGCAGTTTGACACAACAACTTTTAACCCGTACCTTGTCGAAGTTTCGTTGTTTTTTGTCCAGAGAAGCAGCTGCAGAGTTGGATCTCTCCAAGTCGATTGTAAGATCTTCAATTTCTCCTTGAAGTCGGTTCTTCGTCTTTTCAAGACTTGATGCTTTGGCCTGCATTGCCTCAACTTGTTCCTCAGCGTCCTGAAGCCGAACAGCCAACTTTTTCCTGTAAGTCATTCGGTTTTTAGAATGTGAAGTAAATTTATGAGATTAGGTTTAGTTTGAAATAATTTCCTACTTTGCATCTTCGAGTTCCTCGGTTCTTTGGATCGCATCAGTCTCGTATTTGTTTCTCCATTGGGCAACTTCAGCGTTTGCCTTTGACAGGGCTCGTTGAAGTTCAGCCTTTGCTTCTTGTTCTTCTTCGTATTGTTCTCGGAGCAGGTCGTTGTCGTGGCGAGAGGCCTTGGTGGCGCAATAGTAAATTTGCCGTTAAAGGTTCACAATCAAGTACACTGTAAAAAATAAATAAACTTGCACGTATACCTGCACTGCGTGGGCGAGTGCCGCCTTAGCCTTGGTTTCCTCTTCAACCACTCGCTTCAGTTCATCAATTTGTTGGGTTGAGCTGTTCTTGCTGCGCGTCAGTTGTGCCATTAAGTGCTCACGTTCCTCCAATTGTCGACCAAACTCACCTACCAAACAAAGTTAAGTAAACAAAGTTTCTTTCATAACATCCTCGAAAAGATTTTGACTCACCGTTCTCTGATGAAAGTCTTGCCTTGGCAGCGTTTAATTCGTTGACCTCTTTGGTAAAGTTATCATTCTTCATCTTCGCCTCGTTCAGTTGTTCCTCCAAATTACGAGACATCTTTTCGTAGTTGAGCTTAGCTTTAGTAACGCTCTCAACGTTTGATGCCAGATCATCAATCTCCATCTTCATCTCGCTTTTCTCTTTTTCCAATTTTTGCTTTACTCGTTGCAAGTTGTCGATCTACGCAATTCAGAATCGTTAGAAGTGACACTTTCTACAGTCAACTACGCGTAAACATCTAAACCTGTTCGCTCATTTCAGCTGATGTGTCAGCGTGTTTCTTACGCAAAGTAGAAACAGTAGCTTCATGAGATAAGTTTGATTCTTCCAATTCACGACGTAGTTTTGCGAATTCTGCTTCGCGACGCTTGTTGAGTTCGATCTGAGACAGATAAAGGTTAAGATACAAGCTTCATGACTAGCACATCCATCTTACCTGTGCAGCAGTCGCACCACCAGCCTCTTCAAGTCGCTCACTAAGCTCTTCCAATTCTCGAGACAGGTCAGCTCTTTGCTTTTCAACTTTAGCCCGAGCGGCACGCTCTGCTTCCAACTCTTCCTCAAGCTCTTCAATTCTAGCCTGGAGCTCCTTGATCTTCTTCTGCAGTTGAGCAACCAAAGCCTGTTCATCTTCCAACTTTGTAGCAAGCTGACTGTATTCAAATTCTTGCTTTTTCAATTTTTCTTCAAGTCGTTGTTTGTCGTTCTCAAGGTCCATCACTGTTTCCTGAGTGAGACGAAGATCTCCTTCCAACTTCCTTTTGGTTCTTTCAAGTTCCATTCGAAGTTTCTTCTCTTGTTCAAGAGAAGCTTCCAACTACAAAAACGATAACGTTAAATTATTGTCCAAAGTAGTCAAAGATAGGCTTTCTGCCAAACTTACATCATCAACTTGTTGTTCAAGTTTTGATTTTTGTTTTGTCAAACTGTTAACTTTGTCTTCTTCCGACTGAAGATCATCAAGAGTTTGTTGGTGTGCTTCTTGCAGAGCCTTCTTCTCTTTTTGCAGTTTCGCGATTTGTTCGTCTTGTGTAGCTAACTCCTCTTGGAGATTTTTTAACTGAAGAAAAATATCAATTTTATTTATTAAATATTTTGATCTCTCACGAGCAAAATATTACCTTGTTCTCAGTTGCATGTTTTTCTTTCTCAACTTTAGCCAATGTTATCTCAAGATCATCGATGTCTTTTTTTAACTCAGAGCATTCATCCTCTAACTTGCGTTTCTTGGACACAAGCTCGTTGTTGAGTTCCTCTTCATCTTCCAAACGCTCAGTGAGCTCCTTAATCTTTCCATCCAACTCAACTTTTGTCTTGATCAGTTGATCGCATCTGTCCTCGCCATCATCAATTTGATCTTGTTGCTGAAATTTGGCATCAAGTTTAAATGGCTTTAGCTGAGTTTTAAATTTATTTGCTGAAACTTACAGCTTGAAGTTGCATTAGAAGATCGTTTTTCTCTTGAATAAATGATACTTGCATCTCTTCCAACTCCTTTCGTCTTTTTACTTCCTTCTCCAAGTTTACTTTGCATTCCTCATAATCCTTCTCAAGAACTTCTAATTCTTTTGCGGCCTCAGCAGTCTTCAAGAGTGGCTTGATCTTGAACATAAGCTTCATCCATTCCCATGTGGCCATTCCGAAGTAAGCTCTCAAGTTTGACTGAATAACGCGACAGGCTTGTCTGAATAGAGACAAGCGAAAGTTGATTAGCGCAAAACTATCACCCAGCAAAATATCCAATAAATAGTTTACCTTCGCTCAATCATTTTCTGGTATTCTCGTCTCATGATCATTCCTCTCATACGGGCTTGGACAAGTTTGAAGATTGACGAAAGTTTATTGTCACGCATTTCTTCGAGCTTGCCGATCATACCAGCACGGAAGAACACCTAAAGTAAGTTTAAATGCACATTTTAATATTAGTGAAGTGAAAACAAAAACGATTTGTCTACCTTTGTGTGACCAAGTTTGTAACTTTCGTGGTCGATGTCGATGCTTCCAAGAAGTTTCTCAGATGATTTCTTGCTGTCCATAAACTGCCCTTCAGGTGCGGCATTTGGGTTTAAGATGCGGTAACTAAATATACTTTGTTGTTATAAACTGTCAACTGAGTTGTGAAGACATACTAGAAATAAAACGAACCGTTGTTTAAAGTCACCATATGGAATTCTGTTGGGAAATCCCTTCCTGCAGATACGAATTCCTTCCAACACACCATTACAACGAAGCTGATGAAGAACCAGATGCGATTCCATCATTCCTGGTTGTTTTTGTTCGTTGGGAATCAGGCAACGAACAAAATGAGGAGATGTCGATCTAAAAAATAATAAAGAATTGCTGGTAGTACAACATATTACTTAGTAAACAACTTATTACTTGGTACACAAACTTATACTTACCTCAAATTAGTCATGAGATTATTGAGGGATTGTCTGTGTAGAGATGAAACAGTGTTAAAGGATCCTCCCTTTTTACGCTTTCCTCCTTTTCCACCACCACTGGCAGCTGTAACATAATTTTGTTGAACCCAATCGTAACTCGATATTTAATTCAAGCATTACCTTCGTCTGGGCTCACCCAACCATCCCAGATGGTTTGCATCAGTTTAAGCGATGCCTTCTTGTAAAGATCAACGACGCTGTTGTTCACTGGATCTTTGTTCTTTTCTAGCCATCCAACAATGTTGTAACCCACCTGTTTAAAATGTAAGTGCAAAATGTACTCTGGAATTAAACTTAACCAGCGTTGCTTACAGTTCCAGCGTAATGGTAGAGTTCAAAGTGAGCTTCATATTTGGTTTTCTTCGTCGGTTTTCCAAAGGCTTTGCTCTTTCCAAGGTGGTTTTGGTAAAGTTTTTCCTTAAAACTGTTATCGGAAGCTTTGGGGAACATGCATTCTTCCTCGAGAATCGACATAATACCAAGGGGCTGCGTTTTGAACATAAATTGTTAGTTTGCCTACATATAAGATTGTTTCGAAATGTGTTTATTATACCTTTTCGATAAGTTCAATGCAAGCTGCCAAGTCCATTCCGAAATCGATAAAAGTCCATTGGATTCCTTCCTTTTTATACTCTTCCTGTTCAAGGACGAACATGTGGTGGTTAAAGAACTGCTGAAGTTTTTCGTTGGTGAAGTTGATGCAGAGTTGCTCAAAACTGTTGCACTGTCGAAGTAAAAATGTTGATTTTAAGGTCCATGCAAGAATGTTAACCTAAGCAAATTTGCTTACATCGAAGATTTCAAACCCAGCGATATCAAGTACACCGATGAAGAAGCTTCTTGGCAACTTTGTGCTTAGCGTTTGATTGATAAGTTTCACCAACCAGTCGAAATGACGACCAAACAGAGCTTTGCTAAGAGCTCCAAGACCGTAGGAAACCTGTGTGGATAATACAAATTTCACAAAGGCAACGACTTACAAATTCGAAGCCCATAGACACGACACTACCTGACTGCAAGATTGTCCTTTGGTGACGAATTCATTTCCAACCTTCACACGAGGATGGCACAAGTACTTAATAAAATCGGCAGAGTTTAGACCATAAAGGTAAGCAACTTTGTCCGCCTCTGCAAAACAGAATATTATTATTTAAGATTAAACGCGGGTGCATTGATATAATGTTAACAAACCTTCAGTGCCGTCGGGTTCAGCTTGTTCCTCTCGTTGTTTGTTCTTAAACTTCATGTTTTGTTGGTGAAGGATGCCGGCCATAAGTCGGTAGATGCCGCTGATTTCCTCCTGACTGAACCCGAGGATACGGAAAGCTTCCTAAAATTATAAATCAAACAAAATCGGTGGTTTGTCACTATCACACAATAGCAATTTTCTTACGTCAGTCAGTAACAATTCCTCGCTGTCATCCAGATTGTCGACTGTTACAACCCCCTGACTGATGGTTTTGTACTCGTAAGGATCCTTGGTGACCAGAAGTTGATCTGTAAACACATTTCAATCATGATTTGTTCAGTAGAAAGCAAGTTGAAGTTTCCACAAAACTTACCGATAAGTTCTGGTTTTCCTCCTGAAATAATCTGATAGAAGATGTGGTAATTGCGTTCACCTTCCAGTTGGTAGATGACACGAGATTTCTCCAGCAAGTCTACATAAGAAACCCGATGTAACTGCATGTTGTTGTCGCGAATTTAGGGGTAACTTACAATGTTCAATGTCTCCAGATGCCAACATTCCGGTGCTACCGAAGTGAATTCGAATAAACTTGCCCTGTTAAATTGACATTTCGTTGTGATTAAACTTAATTATGCGTTTACAATTTATAAGCTGTCAATCTGTCGATGTGACTTACAAAACGTGAAGAATTGTCGTTACGAACAGTCTTGGCGTTACCAAAAGCTTCCATAGCCGGGTTACACTGGACAATTTGATCTTCTAGAGTTCCCTGTTTCCAAAATAATTTGTAATATTTGACTAGCGACCATACGATTTCGGGAAACAAACCTTTGATTCATCTTGTTTTCCGCCGAAGGCTGCAACCAATGCGAAGTATTGGATGACTTTCTTAGTGTTGACAGTTTTTCCAGCCCCAGATTCTCCACTGATCACAAAAAGCGGCAAAATTAAAAATTTAAACTAACACGACAAAAAAAATTAGTCGCAATCATCTGTTGAAAAAGTTATCCTTTTTTGTATTGAACTTACGTGATCAACATGGATTGATTTTCTCGGTCTAGAAACGAAACAAATATTAAAGATTTGAATGCTGACATGTTTAAACTTGATCAGTTGTAGACTACTTACTCATCAACATATTGGCGTATGCGTTGTCAGCGATCGAATAAAGATGGGGAGGCATTTCAGTGCGTCGCTTGCCTTTGTAAGCAGAGATGACATACGGAGCGTATACAGGCAACATTTTGTAGGGATTCACGGTGACACAGAAGAGACCAGAATAAGTCTGCACCAGAAATTTAAAGTTTTTCAAATTTTTGTTTTGGTATTTTAGGTTTTTGTTATTAAAACTTACGTAAATCATGAAAGACTCGTAACGACTTCTTAAGTTGTTTAACACGCTAGCTTCGTTGAGGAAAGTCATGTTTGCCATGTCCTCACACTTTTCATATCTTGGCGGGTTCATTTCTTGCAAGTCATCTTCTTTTACTGTCATTTCCTACAAAGCAGTAGATTTTTCATAGACCAGCTGACTTTTATTTCATCTTGTTAAAATTATCTTTACTTTTCCTGCATCCAGTGATTTGATCGTACATTTTCCACCTTCGTTTTTGATCAACTCTCCAACAACGTAAGCATTCTCTTTGTCAGGAAACCAAACGTATTTCTTGCCTGTGTTTAAAAGGATTTTTTTTACCTTTTTTGCAGAACGAAAACAACAAGTAATCTTAATGTTTTTTTCCAGAAAGTTCGTAGTTCCAGTGGGGCAGTAAATGAAACTAAACATACAACCGTACGCAAACACACGTTGTGTGCTGAAGCCAAGCGAAACATAAATTTGACGAAACATAAATGTTTTTCCCTAATTTCTTTCTCACCGTCCGGTTTTTTGGTTTGATTCTCCAAAATCTTTTCATGGGTCATCCGAAGATAAGGGGCTGCATCCCCAACCGCTTCGTAGTCGAAGGTAGCCATGATGCTAATAATTCAATAACCTGGAACGCTAAACAAAGACAGTGTTGTTAGGCGTGGGTCGGCTTTCTACACAACTCCAAGCAGACGGTTGTTGCAACTTGTCCTTACCTGTAGTTGGTAAACTTGGAATAACGTTAAGCAACTGATGCCATTGTAGAGGTTTCAACCATTAATATAACCCGCATTTTTTCTCACAGCTGCTGCGTCATTATCCCCATCAAGTGCGATGTCACGTCACCAGGCGCGTTACGTCGTCACTTATAGACTTAAATCCGCTAATGTCATCACTTGATCGGAGTCTGTATGTTAATTGTTTAAAACCAACTTGAAGTTTACTATTTATTCCTTGTTTTAATCGTTTTTCCAAATTTATTCACGACATTGTTACAAAAGCCGCTACACATTGCGCCATACTAAAATGTAACCAAAAAAATCGAAAGTAATCCACGGTACTATGAAGGTAATTGTACACCTTTTCCACCTCGCATTTTGTGCTGCGCCTGAAGCACATGATGTTGCCAATTACAGCTTTCCGTAACTGGCTAAAAAGTTTGAAAGTGACTTCCACCCGCGAGTGCTTTAAAACCGCGGTGGACTTTCAATCATTGTGTTGATTTTTCTCAGCATTTGGCCATCTTCACAAGTTTTCAACACCAAGAATGCTTTGAACTAACAAGTTGTTGTCTTAAATGTGACGCTAGCTGATTGTTACATTGCTTTTTGGTTGCTAGGGGGCGTGACTCTATGCAGCGCACTGAGCAGGGGCGATCGCTTACATTCCCAGAACGGTTCTAAACGCGCTTCTCCTCGCACTTACGAACTCAAAACTACTAAAAGCCAAAATAACGATTGATTTATTCATGCGACACAGACATGTGGTGGCACTAGAGAGCAGAATCAGCGGAGACCACGGCGAAGACAAGAGCGGTTTCTACAAACAGACACGTACTAGTTTCAATACAAGAGCGAAATAATTGCAGTGGCAAATTGAAGCTTACCAAACTATTATAGACCCGGGTCACAGTTATGCTGGTAGCGGTCGGGGTAGATTCACAATTCTGCATATCACGACATCAATTTATACACCAATTGATCACGTTAACAAGGAAATCCAAAACATTACACGACACTGTCTTACCGGAATAGGCACAGGTTGCCTGGAAACGACACAGCGGAGGATCACAGTCGAACTTACTGTTAATAATAGCAATTGAGATATGTTGCAGAGTATTCACAGGTGCTAACCGGTACAGAAACTCACAACTCGGACATCGATATATTTCCAGCAGTTCAATAAAATGTTTAGCGCAGTATTACTCAAACAAACATAACCGGTTACTTCAGATAAAGCTTGCTGCCCAGAACTTTCAGTCACTAATGTACACTATGGCCTGTCACTGAGAATTTAACGATATCCCAAGATTTACCTGTAAAAATAAGATATTATTGTGGAACAGTTATCGCTTCCAAACCCCATGACGTTGCTAACAGGGATATACTTCTAACTGCAGTAAAAAACATTGCAGTTCCACATTCTACGGAAACTGTGTCTAACAGAATCACCTTGCTTTATAAGATTGAATCATAATACTGCTGCTAAGATCTGACTAACAGAAATGTCTCGTTAACAATAATGGAAAATTTATGTTGCCCGCACATAGGCTAGGCTATCTGACAACGATAGATTTTCATTACATGCAATTCCATCTTGAATCACGCGAGATATTTTAGTTTTCTTCATTGATACTTTTTTTGCTGTCTGAAAATGCCCTTATCCCTAACGCATATATACATTAAAAATGATCAGCAATAATAATACATGTTTACGACATTCTTTATGCAAGAATTAATTGATGTTAACTGTTGAAGTAAATTACAATTTGTAATCCTGATGATTAGTTTTTAGTAGGAATATGAATAAGTAAAATCTATACTATTTTTAAATGTATAACATAAAAAAACCAAATATAATGAGGGATTACAAAAGTAGCCTATTTCCCAATATCCAAAGCTCATGACTGAAATCCCAAGATCTTGGGCAAAATTCCCCTGCCTTGATTCTCACAATGCGCCAAACTCACCCTCTATGCGAGTCCCCGCCACATAACGACTGTAAATGCTGTAATGACGGTGTAGCTTCCGCGGGTAACCTTGACCCACCGATTGTGCCCTTCACTTTTTTGCCCAACATAACGTCTTTACGTCTGGTGCTTTTTTGAGTGTATCGCTACGATTTCTTTCACACAGCGAATTAAACTTGANGTGGGGTAACCACTGAGGCTATGGGGCCAAATTATAATTTTCATATACTACACTGGAATGTTCTACAAACTGTGTAAATTCCAACCAATTTGGACATTGTTTATTAATTTGACAAATTTTAGAGGGGCAGCGGGGTATCTGAAGGTGCTATGGGGTCAAACAAACAAATTGATGCACCACAATGTCATATTTTACAAAGTGTGTAAATTTCAAACAATTTGGACATCGTTTAATAATTTGACCTATTTTAGGGGGCTAGCAGGTAACCCCTGGGGTTGTGGGGTCGAACAAAACTGTTGACACAACTCCATGACCATATCTACCAGGTGTGAAAGTTTTATCAAAATTAATCAAACATTTCATGCATAAAGTGCAACAAGGTGGAGAGGATATTTCACCCTTATGGGGCTAGTAATGTAACTACTGGGGCTATGGCTATGGAGTCAAACGAAACAGATGACACTCTGTCATGACTACATCTACCAACTGTAAAAGTTTCATCCAAATCATTTCATGTTATAAGTGCATGGACAAGCTGCAGGGGAAGAAAAAAGAAAAAACAAGAGTAAAAACAATATTTGTCCCCTTTAGGGAAGGTACCCATAATAAAATATCATCAGACATTGTTGATTAATTTAACCATGTGAAGAAACCATTAGGACAAGCACAGAGGATTAAGGTCAAACAATCTGGTGTGGATTGTGGGCGAGTGCTTGGTCGAATGGACTGAGGCGCTCGAACGATATACAGAATAAAAAACCTGAATGGGATTTATCTCTGGGATCATCCCAGGTTCGAACCCCGTGAAAAAAAATAGTTTGGAGTGTCCTATACAGACATGGAGAAGCATAATTTAAATGCATTGGAATATCAGTTTCGACTCTAACAAGCTGTATTCCAATACTTTTTGCCTTCAATTAAAAATATGTGATGTTCCCTTTATGAGGAGAAACAATACAATATGCAGTGTCAGGTGATAATAGATTAGAACAAAACATGTTTGAAAACTAACTTAGAACATCACAAAAACATTGTGCAGCAAACTGCTTGGACACAACTCCAGGTGGGGCTAAGGAGCTGAACATAATTCCATCCTCACTGGATGAAAGCATATCATCAATGTAACTGTAACATCAACAAAATTGTTATCCGTCTTTTTCTGTTGCAAGCCAATTGCATACTAATCCCACACTTTGTTTCTGAAGGCACCAGTCATTTTTAATATTTTACATCTTACCCCAACCAACAATATACTTGCATAATTTTTTTTACCTTGATGTAGGTTTTGGTTGTTTTGATTCAGGTTCTGTTTCTCCATGTTCTATATCATGTGTTCTACAAAGAAAAAAATTGTTATGTTGCTAATAGTTGGACAGTTTATCAGGGATGGACTGAATCGAGCAAGTACCTGCTACCTACCTAACCATGTATATACTTTCTCCTGATTGAACAAATAAAACACTTGTATTTTTGAACCATTCAATGTGTTTTCACAAATATTTTTGCTAAACAATACATAGGTTTTAGGAAAAAGCAAAACATTGAATTTACCTCAAAAATTCATCTTCCAAAATGAAATCTTTTGTGTGTTCCATCTCTATAAAATATAACTGTTTCAGTCAAAGTGGACTGGACTTGAAAAATTTGCTTTTCGCTAATCTATTTTCAGATTTTTGTCATTCCATGATTGCCCTTCTACTAAGAAAGTCCTAAAACATCCCCAAGAGCTAATCAGATTTCCTATGAAAATAACATTTCAGGACCCTGATACCATTATCACAGAAAATTCATCAAAATTGTGACAGTTTTTTGAAAACCTAATTTAAAAAAAAAACTGTTTTTAATTAAAATAGCATTTACAACAGTGATGTTAACTTTAAAAGCGGATCCAGCAAAAACTGATAAATTTTTGACTATGTAATTTATGTTTACGATTCTTATGTCAGTTTATTTGTTTCAACCAAGTAATATTACGCCGGTTTAACCCAATAATGCTTGAAAAGTTTTAGGTCAAAACAAATTTTGAATTAAACTTGATGACACGGCTCTCATTCTACTAACAAGTTCTATACCTAATATATCAGAGTGTGATCCTGTGGTCATATCTGGAGCTAACCTTCCACTAATTCGACTAATATTTCTTTCTTGTTCACAACTTCCATCAACAGTAAACTATGAAATACAAGTTACATTTTAATTCGAATAGCAGGTGGTAAACCTTAACATGTAGATTTTTATTTGAAGTAATAGAGTTTCACAGTTTGTCTCAAAATAAATATCACAACACTTAAGTATATCACACATTTTATTTGTTGACACCAGCAACAACATAGCAAATCATTAGACTATATCCCTAGCTACAATCAAGAACAATTAAATAACAAACTTACATCTGTAGCTATAGTGTCATCAAACTTTGGTCTGTCAACCATTTCTGTGTACTCATCTTCAGGAAGGAGTTTGCAATGATCTATGACAATAATTCAGCATTTTGCCAATTCCCACACACTATAACCCGATTTAAAAAGAATATTCAATCTTTACAATATTTTCTATTGGAGGCAGTAACTACCAGGCTTTTTATGACATGATTGTGTCTGCAACAGGAAACATATAGGCCCACACACATACAAAGTTGTAAATCATGCGTTTTTTGACATACTTGTCAAAAATTGTGGGGTACTGCAGATATACATCAGAAAAATTTTTGTGTAAGTTGTCGACATTATAAACTCAGGAAACCAAATGTCACATCACTATGGTCAAATCTATAAACTTTTGGAGGGTTGCAGGGTAACTACTGGGGTTCAACGGTTTTACTGCACCAATCAATCCACCACAATGCCATGTTTTACAACTGGTACAATTTTATCCTGCTTGAACAATGGTATGACCATAACCTACCAGCTGTAAAAGTTCAATCTAAATCAGTGTAACACTTTTTATGCCAAAAGTGCAAGGACAAACTCATATTTGAGGAAAATGAAAAAGTGTGTTAGGATAACCAATAATTAAACTGTTTTTATATTTGTCATGGGATCAAGGAAAAGCTATGTAAAGATCTTGCATAATATTCCTAATGGTAGTTCTAATACCAATTGGTAATTCAAGTAACAAATGTAAGCAGCATTGCTCTAACTGTGTGAACATTATAGTAAGGATTTACCCAACCAGAAAATGAAAAAAAAACTAAAATAAAGCAGCTCAATGATCTGTTCCACTGGGGATTATACAAACCAACCAAACCTTTCTGGGCTTCTTTATGTGCAGAAAATGTTTTTCTGGGTTTGGATTTCAGTAGGTTTTCTTCAATCCTGTGAATTTGTTGAAGGTATGTGCGAGTTGGCAAACATGTTTTGTGCAATCTTTCGAACCGTCCTTTCTTTTTTGAATGCTAAGAAAAGAAAACATACATAAAGGACCAAGATTTAAAAAAAATATGTTTTACTTATTTGACCAGCATGTGTAAGATGTTACTGTATAAAATATACCATATCGGGTGTATCTCAAGTGCTGAGTATGTGGCGGTTTGTAGCAATCTTGTACAAGTTCACCAGTTTTCTCAGAACAGCGATGTAACAAGTTTATTTAAGGAGGAAAACGTCATGCACACAAACAATATTAAAAGCTCAAATCCCCCACTTAAAATTTAGTGCACAAATAGATGTCTGCATTAGCATTTTTAAAAAACAAGCTCTTACAATTGATAACCTTTTTAGACTCTAATATTCATCACTACGAAATTATTTTTTAAATAAAATTCCCCCCAACCCTAGAACCCTGGGATAAAATAAACAAATAGCTACACTTTAAGCCCATTAAAATTTCATGTCGTTTGGAAATTTTTACAGCATAGACTCAAACTACAATCTGTCAAATTTTTATTAAATTAGATGATCCTAATAAATTGACCCATTAGGAAGACTATTAGGGTCAGAGCCAAGAGTAAAAAAAACCGATGACCCAGTTTCCCTACCTGTAAAATATCCTCTATTTTAAGCAAATAGTGCACAGCCACCATAAAATCAGTTCTCAATCACAAAACACAGAAATTATACATGGGGATTTTCCTACTAGTTCTTAATGCACTTTGATGTAAATAAACTCCCCATACAAATGTCCCATGTTCCCTTTATCACCATTTTGTCTGTGTAATTAATAAATTGTGCATATAGGCCACAATGAACTATTGTTTGTGATACGCATGAATGTTGAAAAAACATTTTAAATTTTTAGGGCTAGTGGGCCAATGACTGGGGTTATTGGGTGAAGTTAAACAAATGGAATATCTCCATCAGCTTATCTTTCATCTGTGAAGTTTAGATTTAAATTGGTCAAAGATTTCATAGCAAAGTGCAAAGACAAACCTGCAGGAGAGGAAAAAACAAAACAAAATAGAAAACAAAACAATGTCAAAGCTTACAAATAATTACAAGCATAACTAGAAGTGTGGCTTTCACCGTATTTGCCATTCCATATACATTATTGTCCCATTTATGCACAAACATTCACCATATCATTTTACATAGGGTTCCATAGTTACTTCATTTTATCCAATTCAAAGATTGTTTAACATTTTAGGGGGCTATACTGTAAAACACAACATTGACTGTTCCACAATGAAATCCTCAACAAAAAGTCTGAATTTTATCCAATGCGGACCTTGTTTAACAATTTTGACCCATTTTAGGGGGCTAGCGGTGTAATTAATAGAGCTATGGGGTGAAACACATAAATCAGTGCACCACAACGACATATTATAAAAACTGTCCAATTTTTTATCCAATTTAGGGATCTTAAGTAATTTGACCCTTTTCAGGGGGCTAGCGGGGTAACCACTGGGGTATGGGGTTAAAATAAACTGGTGACAAACCTCCTTGATAAATCCAGCAAATTTTCATGCCAAAAGTGTGTGGGCAAGCTGCAGGGGAGAAAAAAAGCAAACATAAAAAAAACAATATGTGTCCCATTCAGGAATAGGACCAATAATTATTATCAGCTTACTGCAAACTTACTGAATAATCATCGATGTGATTTAAATAACTACCAGAAAACATGTGACTATCATTTTCGAACAGCTCCTTTGCACTAGCAATCTGGAATGGCTCATCTAAATGTCCCTAAAAACACAAATGATGACGCTTGAGCTGAATTTCCTGTAATTACTACACCATGATCCAACTTAAATCTTAAGCACCTCTGCAGACTTTTTACACCAAGGCAGGGCAAATGAAAAAAACCTTAAAGTGACCTCAAAAAAGCTATTTCTGTCTATACATCTGGCTAGCACCTCAGCTTTGTAATCTTCAATTGTGACATTAGTTGATCTAAGTTGATTTCGCATTTCATCTGATGACAACTCGATATATTTATCAATAATCTGTGATTTCCTTTTCTTTTTAGCTTGGCCTGGAGTGTCCTTAAGAGGAGCAAGTACAAGATCAGAAGTTTCCTGCAAACAAACTTGCTGCTGACTTTAAAAGCACAATTAGGACATTTAACCAAAATCATACATTTGATAAAACCCTGGTGTCATCATGTTCTGCTATTAAATTCTCTCTGTCTGATGGAAATTTTTCATCAACTGAGGTTTGCTGAATACCTTCTTCACCAATGGCTGAATTAAAAACAATTTTACTTTTATAAAAGTAAAAATGTTGGTTGAGAGGAAGCAAGCCATGTTGGTGTATTGGTAAAATCCACAAACATTATAGACAAACTGTAGTACGTCTCTAATAGCTCATCACCTGTGAATTATTGACTACCATAGTTAATTTACAGGCTTACTAATGTTTGCTGCACAACAAAAATATATGCATTGGTTCAGTTTAGCCTCAACAATCAGCAAATTAGAACAGTTGAATGTGGATTAGGGATAGATTAATAATCGGTGGCAATTTTCGGTGTTTTGATGCAGCCTAATTTTAATCAGGGAAATGGTGGTGATCATTTAAAAAATTCTACCCCAGAAATTTCCTGGATTCACTATTATATTCTTGCTTTGAAAACATGTTTCTTGCATCGACATAAGGATTTTTTGAACACTTGCTTACACCAAGTATGTGAGAGGCAAGCAACGCAAATTTCTTTTTGTTTGTCCAACAATGCAGACAGAGATTCATTTTGTACGTCCTCTGTGCTATATGCACAGATAATATTAACGATATAAGACAGTATAATGATGCTACGATTATGAACCAACAGGCATATGTTGAGTAATTAAATCATCTGTTAGACTGCTTGGATTTAATCATTTCGCAAACCCACACAAAAAAATTTGCTAAAAAAGCGACACTCATGGATTAGCAGATATTCATATTTGAGAACATCTGCTTAATTTTTGAGCACCAGTAGTTGAAATTGTATTAAGATAAACAGATTCATGTACTCATATTTATCAATTCAAAAATTTGGGCAATTTGAACTGTATTCAAACAACTGTTAGTTCTACTCATATTCGCAAATGGTTGCAGTATTAATAGTTAAAGAATCCTGAAAATTGAATTTTTCAACAAAAAGGGTGCCACATTAATGTTTCACAGCAAAAGTGCAGTTTGTCACACATTTACATTATAACATAGCAAAGCCCAATGATAAGCATAAGGAACATTTATCAACAATGACCCAAACATGAAAGCTGGTTTCTCTCTTTTTACTTTCAGCTAGTATTTTGGCTTAAGCATGTAATAAATTGTCAATTGACAAACATCTTGTTGTTGTCGGC
Organism: Phallusia fumigata; assembly: GCA_008931825.1. Lineage (NCBI taxonomy): Eukaryota > Metazoa > Chordata > Ascidiacea > Phlebobranchia > Ascidiidae > Phallusia > Phallusia fumigata. The sequence continues at coordinate 23,521 of QXVZ01003916.1, forward strand.
ACAGGCAATTTTTTCAGTTATATACTCTGTCCTGCAAAACTTCAGTTCACAACTTTCTTAAGCGAAGAAAGTTTGTCAGCAAAAGCTACCTGTGGCATGTGAACCAAAACTCGGTGTCAAGCTAAAAGCTTTAGTTTAATTGCCAGTGCAGGCTGGGACAGTGTCAGCTAAACTTTTCACTTGTGGCAAAAGTTGACACCTGCTAGATGCTTATTACATGATAACTTGCAGTAGTCAATATTTCCACTCGATCTAGTTTTATGCTTTTGTACTGTCGCTGCTTTATTGTTTTTAAAATGGCTTTCACCCATAAATTTACAGTTTTTTTCAACAAACCCAATGATTGTTCTCTCCAAGTAATTTGATTTTTTTGCAGTTTCTGTCATGACCAAGTGTATTACAACCTGGTGCATATGCCAGTGTTTATGATAACTTGTCATGTGACCATAGCCTGTCACCCGACAAAAATTTAAACACGCCAAAAAAATAAACACCTATATCGGGGGCATGGGCGTCGATTCCCGGGGTGGCTGCCACCTCACTGGAAAATTCTAGGGTGGTAGCCAGTATAAAAAGTCCATGCTGCCACCCCAGAAATTTCCTGGATTTGTTATTATATTCTTGCATTTAAGTTTTTGAAGACTTCCTTGCACCAAACATGTGCGAGGCGAGCAACACAAATGACTTTTAGTTCGTTAAACAACACAGGAGGATGTTCGACTTGTGCATAACCCTAATATTAGCAATAACAGGGAGTATAACTACACTATGAACCAACTGGCACACAGTGTGTTATTTGATCATGTTTCAGGCCACTTAGATTTGATCACTTTGCCAAAATCGATCTGGGGACACAGCCGTTGCAGTATGCCATAGCAATATCAATGCACCTTATTCTAAAAAATCACCCAATAATATTGTTTTTTTGCCTTGTAAAAACCATGTAGGTCTATCTTAAATGTGTATACATCTGTTATCTTCTATATAACACCAACAAGTAACTTACTATCATCTTGAGCAACAGGAACAGCCAGTGGGGAGTCAAAATCAGAATGTTTTGGTTTATGTTTTTCCTTGGTTGGTGTTTTTGGAACTTCTTTGCTAAAAAGAAACAATTAAGAAAAAGTTATTTATATTTAATATTTTTAAAAAATAATATGTTTAAATGCTTCCAAACACTACATTTAGAAATAGCCTACTGAGAAATTTAGGTATCCTACAAAAAACGAAAACCTTTTAAATGAAAAATTGCAGGTTTTCATTGTGATTCGAATTTCTTAATAAACATGCATGTCCACAAAATAATATTGCACCTATAATCTGTACAAGCTGTGCATTTGTTCAACTAATCACAACTCACAGAATACTGGGAAGAGTTGCAGTTAAGGGAGTTTCCATGTTTGCAACTGCTGAATGAACTTCCATAAAACCCAAATCGCCATCCTGCCCAGAAGCTCCAAAGTTAATAAAGTCTGGATCAGGTTTGTCAAAAGATGTTGTGTGAATTTTGTCAAGCAATAAATCATCAATCTGCATTAAACTACAAATGTCAGTCGACTAGGGCCAGTGTACTAATTCAATTGGCTTAAAACTAAAAAAGTGGCTTTTATATTGTCATTCCAAAAACGCAGTGCTGTTGGTAACTCTGTTGAGTTTGTTTAACATGAGGTAGATTTTTCTCTTCTAGTGTAGCTGATGTGACCACTTTTTTAATCATGTGAATAATTGCAGATTTCATGAAAACACAAAAAATATGAGAAAAACTATTGTTTTTTATCTTGCAAAAGGGTAAAAAAACAATGTCATAAAAAAAAACAAGCGTGTATCAGAATTATTCATGGTGAATATGTGGCAGGTTGGACTTTATATTTAAAACAATAAACATTACAAATTCATGAAGAAATTTATTGCCACCAACAAACCAGAAAAAGTCAAAATCAATATTTTAACTTTCAAATTACTGTAGTCCAAACTTGCAGCAGTTTGCGACTTTTCAGCTATTAATTGTTCACTTCAAATTAAAACCGTGCCTTTCCATGAGTGCCATTGATCAGCATTTTTTTTTTCTGGCCCCCAGAAACAATTCTCTTACTCAACAATACCTGTGCCTGGGTTTGTGGGTCAGTCCCAAGACATGGTAAAATCTGTTGGTTCGGATGCAAAACCAGACAAGTTTAATTCATTTTGGGCAACTTTGAATGCCAAGACATAGGCACCGAGTACGCGGTGGCGCAGCCACCTTGGGTTTTTTATCATGGTGGTCGCCGAAAGACTTGTGGCTACATTCGTTCGAACACAAGTTTCATGCATATGACGATTCTGGATGGATTTGTAATTTTGGATAGTCTTAGAAGAGAACTATCGTTTTACATATGTGTTCAGGGCCATGTGACTTGATACGCGTAGATACCTGTGCACCGTACTAAACTTTGTTTTGTTCCCATGTGTATCTTAACCGCATGTTAGTGTATGTTGATCGCCACAGCGTACCAGTTTAGTATGGCTTGTACTTAATGAAATTTTTTACAAAGTAAATAACCAGCCGGGAAGTGTTATAGTAACTGTCACGTGTGTTTGGAATTGGATAACGCGACTCTTGCTGTTATTCACGTGTGTAACGTCACAATACTTGGTGTTGTGACGTACATCTGCCACCTTGCATTTTTGCAAAACTCGGCGCCTATGTGCCAAAACTAAACATTTCTTGTTGTATCATTAAAAACAAAACAAATGGATCTGATGTTACATGTTTTTTTGTAAAATCTGCATCCTTCCCTTTAGTTTTTTTTGAGTTAAGATTTAGAAATACATATGCCCAATCGTTTTCAGGAACTTTGCATAAAATGCTTTGTTTTTTCTGTCAAGGAAGTAACAAAAATATTGGTGCACAGAAACATTGTTTTTTATTATCCCATTACTATACAACAGCTTGGGGTAAAAAAACAAACAACAGATGGTATGCCTCAACATAGAACAAAGGCCAATACCATAAAGCTGCTGGTATGGAATCTGCAGAAAGTTTGTAAAGGCTACCTAATACTTTTTAACATAGGAATTTAACTGCTGTTGTTGAACAAGCAAAACTTTGCTGAGAACAAAAAATTGGGAATGATTCATGACATAATGTCATGTACCCACTTGACAATAAATGTCCAATCATGTGATTGCTAAGTTTTTTTTTTTTTCTAAATTAGCTAATTAGCTGATCATCAGGTAACAAATCGGAATGCATGAAAAACTGTTACTGTGGAATGCCTGACAAGGTTAGCTGGCTCCATGGTGATAAAAAAAGCTTTGAAAAGGGCTTTTCTACATAAACTTGTGTGTCCATTGATAACATGATATTTGCTCATTAATCATGCAACAATCATAGTTCTCTTGGTACAACAGCTGGCCATTTTACTGGAGGTGATATAAAGTAAAATCACAAGGTTTCAAACCACTAGTCTACCTAAAAACACACCACACTTATCATGAATAACTTTACTACAAAGTAGAAATTCCTCCCCTTAACTCCAGAAACTCCTGTCTGAGGAGGAATTGCTCCCTGTTAGGGAACCACTGTGATGGGCTATGGGGCCAAACAAAAAATTCAGGCACCACAATGGCATGTTCTACAAACTGTTTAAAGACTTTGGGCAATGTTTATTAGTTTGACTCATTTAAGGGGTTTAGCAGGTAATTTAAGCAGGTGTTCAAAGTAGAACGGCTGGCTGTTTTAGAAGAGATGTTTCGAATTCAGAATATCGAATCTATCCAAGTCTTATATTTATTTTGGCAGAATGACATACAGAATTTCAAGTAACAAAACCACAGTAAGGACTGCTTAATTAATTTACCCCATAAATTGTATAAAATGTTACTGTGTAACCGTGGCTGTTTTTCCTTTCAACATCCAAACAGTGTGGGATGTACGAACATTATAGGTACATGCGATAGTTGTAAAAGAATTTTTAAGTAAAAGGTGAGTAAAACAACTACTATTTTGCACCCTGATGCCACTACAAATGAACAAAAAAAATTTGCATGATTAATGACGCTACAGAATTTTTGCTGATGATGTGAAAAATTTCACTTTGTTTTGATACTTCAGTTACATGTTGCATCTTTGTATTGTTCATTATCACATTTATCACGAGCTAGGCATTAGATAAAAAGGAAACTAACTACAGTGATTGTCACCTGCTTCAATACAAAGTGCAGACAACTTGCAAATGCACGTTTATACGGCCGTTTTCCAAAAAAATCGATTTCAATTACCCAATATATACAGAAAGTCAAATCTGAGCGGATTCTACTTTGAACATCCCTATTAGCAGAGTAACCCTTGGGGCTGCGGGGCCAATTGTAACAAATGACACAATGCCATGACCATATCTACCAGCTGTAAAAGTTTGATTCAAATCTGCACATAGCGGGGGAAGAAAAAAACAGTGAAAACGATATGTGTCCCTTTTAGAAATGGAATGCATAATGGACTATTCTATTATATATTTATTGTATTTTAAATATTTAATTCATGTGTTCGTAATTATGAATTCTTTCAAAAAGTTCGGAGACAAGCGATTTGAATATATGGATCCCCATATTTATGTTCACTATTTGTTAAAAAAAATTTAGAGACCAACAACTTGAATAAATCGTCCGGCTAATTCATATTCATCAATTGTTGTGTGGGTTTCGTCAAAAATTTAACTGTATTCAAAGAAATGTTAGTTGTATTCGTATTAGTAAATGGTTGCAGGATTTCTTCAGGCAACCTATTCAAACAAATTCCTGCAGATTCATAATTGCCAAACCCTATAAAATTTGTAATATTATTTAAACAAAAAAGCAAAACACATTTAAAAAGCCTCCCAAGCGTACTTCGGTGAAAAATGTTTATCATTTTGACCACTTGAGGGTTACAGACTAACCACTGTGGTTTGGGGTTTAAACACACTGATAACATATCCCCATACTCAAACTACCACCAGCAAATCAGACAAACATTTTGTCAAATATTTGCCAAAATTGCACCGACATCCTTGCAGGACAGAAAAAAACTGTGAAAACAATAGGTGCTCTCTATGGGGAGAACCATAAATACAAAAAAACTTACTGGTCGAGTTGTTATTTCTTCAGGCAAAGTGATTGTAGAAATATCTGCAACTACATTCCTTTGCCTTATCTGAAATAGTAACAATAACTTAATTGCTGTGCACCATAGGATTTTAACATATGTCATCAATTTTGGTGTTGTTTTGTGGGAGCATACATAAAAAATAAGGAGTCATTAATCTGAAAACAAATGATTTTTAAAATCATCTATAACATAAAATGTTTGTTTGGATTCAAAGCTTTCAATTTTGAGATTTGAAACGTTGTATTATGCATCCCCACCAGCGTCGTTATACTATCTGTCATGGGCCCAACTAGGGGGTAGGTTTTTCGGCAAGACAGGTCCCTTTCCATCTGCATCTAAGTGTACAATGCACCTAATTACACTTGCTAAAGCTTCTCTGTAAGACCGATGGAAGGTGAGACTTGAAAATAGGGCCAGGCATGCACAAAAATTGATCTGTTACAACCTTAGCATTTTTTTATATTGGTAGTTAGGTGCCTTCCCCCATTAACTCCCGCTAGTTGTACCACTGCTATCTGTTATCACCAACATCATTGTTGCATATAGCACAAGTGACAGGCAAAATAGGACTTCCTGTGTTGTTAACGAACAAAAGAAAATTGTATGGGAAAAGTTTTCCTTTTTCGCGGCTACGAGGTCAAATGTAACTTAACTACATGATAATAATTACCAGCTGTACAATTTTCATCTAAATTCCCCAAACACTTCATGGCAAACGGCACAGACAAGCTGACACATCACTATGGCCGAATCTACAAATTTTGAAAGGGCTTAAAAGTTAAACATGATAATTTTTGGTTGTTTTTTAAGCCCCAGCAATTTTTATTGTAGTCGAAAAAACGATTCACTAATCACACATGAATTGTTCAAAAAATTCAGAAACCAACAATTTAAAATTTATTTAAACTAAAAGGGTGGCTTACCATAGATAGACATTCTATAACTATTACCTGATTTAAAGAGGATATATTTTCTACATTATTTTACAATGGGTCCTATAGTAACCTAACCTCTTTATGACATAATTGTTTCTGCTGGCAGAAACGAATGGGTCCCCACACATGCAAAGTTCTACATTGTGAGTTTTCCTGGATACATGTTCAGGCCATAGGTATAAACAAAGCAATCAGTGCACCACAATGACATGTTCTACAAACTGTCCGAGTTACATCAAGTTTGGACATTGTGTAATAATTTTACCCATTTTAGGGGGCTAGAGGGGTAACTACCGGGGCTTCAGGGTAAAACACAGCAATTATTGTACTACCATGGCATGCTAGACACACTGTCCAATTAACCTAATTTGCACATTGTTTATTAGTTTGACTCATTTTAGGGGGCTCGTTGGGCGACTGCAGGGGCTATGGGGTCAAACAAAGAAATCAATATATACACTGCAATTTTATTTTACACAAATTATCCAAATTTTATTAAATTCAGAGATTGTTTAAAAATTTGACCTATATTAGGGGGCTAGTGGGAAAACGGCTGGGTCTCTAGGGTAAAACATGGTATTTATTCCACCACCATAGCATGTTAGACAAACTGTCCAAATTTCATCTAAATCTAACTTCAGTTTCACTTACGTAACTACATGATCACAGAAACTTTTTGTTTGTGGTGTTTGCAAGCATGCAAAAAGTTTGAAAAACGTTTTACCCTTTTGGGGCTAGCGGGGTAACCACTGGGGCTATGGGGTCAAATAAAACAGAGGGCACAACTTCATGATCATATCTACCAGCTGTGAAAGTTTTATCCAAATCCAGCAAACATGTTATGGCAAAACGACATGGACAAGCTTGGGGTAGAAAAAAAAACACCCTTCAGGAAGGGGACCCATAATTATTCAATCTATGCATTCATATTAATGAAATCTTTTGAAAATTTTGAAGACTAACGATTCACATTTTATTTGGATGAATCTTGGGCTAATCGTATTTATAAATCGTTATGTAGGTTTCAAGAGTCAACAAACCGAATTGTACTGAATTGCAGGATTTCATAAGACTACAAACTCAAATTAATTGCATGCAGTGTTCATAGTTGCCAAATCCCCTCCTGCATACTTCGGTGGTCATAGCTGTAGATAATTATTTTGTTTCAGGAGTATTAACAGTTTAATCTATACCTAACACACTTACGAAATTGCAAGTAAAAATAAATGCTTGTGTAATTTAAATACCATTTGAAAACAATTAATCATGTATTTCACTTTAAAGGTTTTTACAATTCGAATATATTCACGCAAGTTTTTGTGATCAGGCTATTTTTGCTCAATTTTTTTATTTTACCATTTTATTCCAAACGTGCAAGGACAAGCTGCAATGGAGTAAATATGAAAAAAAACAATATGTGAACCTTTCAGAATGTGGACCCATAGTCCTGGTTATCTAAGTAAACAGTCATTAATTTTCTTTGTAAAACAAATACAACACAGTAAAGTAAAGTTAAAAGTCAGTATATGTAAACTTTTCACCTCCGATCTAGCTGCTTGTGGCATTGGTGCGAATTCGTCGCATGGAGGACCATGAACTTCCCCAAATGTTGGGTCATCTTGCAAATAATTTTCCGGGACGGATATTTGATTATCTGCGGATTTTTGCTTCTTACTATCCAAGTCAATGCAAAGCATCATCAATCGCGAGCGATATCGGTTGAGATCTTGAAACGCCAAAGTCACATCTTCTACAAGATCATGCAAATTTTAAAACATGATACCTGATCATGGTTATAATCTTGCGAGTAAAAACTAGAGAGGTGGCATTCTACATATTTTCATTCCACATACACTACCACCTCAAAATAATGTTCTCCACATATACCATTTTCTTCATTACGTTGGGTCCCTAATTCCCTTGGCATTTTATAACATGATTGTCTCTGCTAGCATAAACATATGGGTCCCCACACACATGTAATTTCTGAATAGTAGTGATATTTTTAGGATGTGATCGGTTTAAAAATCAGTTTTACAAATTTAAACAAAAGTAAAGATTTCCATTGATAATTTAACTAAATTATTTCTTACATCATGTCAATTTTAATCTCAATGTCAAAAGCGTGAATTAAACCCCACAGTTACACTAACCAATAGTTTGACCTGCAGTGACCTTTGGCCGTGCCGCAACAAACTCTTAACGACTCTCTCCAACGGGGTTTCAGCAACGCGCTGTAAATCCAACAACAACATTGCACTTTTTTACCAACCAAATATAAGCATACATTCTACTGAACAAGAGAGTGCAACTGTAAATGAGAGCAAAGTTATTGTAAGGTATTATGTTTTACAGCGTTATTTAGCAAACGCATCTTGGTTAACACTACGCAATCACGTAAAGCAGTGGTGTAGTATCAACAGCTGGAATTCGTCTGTCATAAAAATGATAATCTCTTTATATATGTTGGAAGGTGTTGCGTGTACGATTGAATAAAAAAATTGATGTGCCGCACTGTCTCCTACATCGCAAAACAGCAAACATATTGAGGTCATCACCGCTTAATTTTAATCAGCAAAACACCCTACTTGCTGCACCGAATAAACGCCCGTTTATGTGTGAAATAGCAGCCTGTGACCAACCGCTAAATGTTGGGTCGCTTGTGTCGTATACTCATCCATCACCCCTCGCGTCAGGTCGTTATGCATTTGGGGCAAAACAGTCAGCGTTTAAACACGGGTTTGCAGCTGTAAGGGTACATACTTGACCGATCAGGCTAAAATTTTAAACAACCAATAAAAAGCACCCTACATATGTACATTTTACATTTGGATTAGTATGTCTGAAGCAAAGGGCATGTAAATAAAAAACTGAATATTTGGGGTTAAAAAGGTAAAAAATGGGTGAATCCAAATTAAAGTCACAAAATACTAAAATAGTTTACATTGCTCCAACCATAAAAATAGGAAACTTCTAGGTAACTTACTTTGTTAAATATTGCTTTTTTTAAAATTTCACGTTTTGGAGTCCTGTGGGTGAACCAATGGGTGAATTGGGTAAAAAGTTGTCTGTGCACTTTAAATACCCATCTATCATGTGTGAAAATTTAAACAACTCCTTGACCAAAATGTGGGAACAAACTCGCGTTAGACAGAAAAAAGAAAAAAACAGAGTAAAAACAATATGACTGCGCCCCCTTCATGTAAGGGGACCCATAATAATCACCAGACAGTGGTCATTTGTTATTATGAATGTTTTGCCTTCTCCTAATGTTATCTATGACAAAAAAAATACACCATGTATAATCCATGAAAGAACAGTGCTGAGTATGGATGCTGTGGGAAAGCAAAATCATAGGCGCTCACTTGCAAAAATCAGTGGGAATTGCAGAACCTATTATTTACTGAAAACAACATTGCTCACTTGCATCTTCACACTTCATTACTTGTAAATCTAACTGTGTAACAAGCCTAAGCTGGATGCAATGTTACATGATTGTGCACCATTTGTGTATGGCATTGGTGAGACACCATTTGGACCACAAGTGTGATATTCAATGGACCAGTGTGGAATTGGAATAACCAAACACAAGTGGGCAAGACGGTTTGCAACATCTTACCAAGCATGTCTTTTTACTACCATTTGGGCTCCTGTTTTTTTTACCAAAATACAAAGTATGCCTAGCAGCAAAGTCAATTAACTTACTGTAAAGATTTGAAACTTGCAAACTATAAACAACAGTGACTCCATAAGCAAGTTGGGCTGACAGACGAAGAGAAAAGCCAGCGATCTTCATCATGCCTCCTGTCAAAGTGGGCTTGAAATGTCTCTGCAGCTCATGGCTGTTGAACAACATCAATTCTTACATGTTAACCAATTGAAATGCCATGCATAGATGATGTACTTCTAGGGCAACTGGTAATGTAAACTCAAATGAACCACCATCAGAAAAATTTAATGCAGTCCACTTCACGCAAGAATAAAACTGCCAGTCACCATGTTAACAGCAGTATTTAGATTGGCATGTGCAGTTTTTCCGAGCTTAGCCAATTCCAGTGTAATACTTACTATTTGTACTAATCACAATTCCCAGACCTAAATAGCACTAACTGTCAGAGTTAATAGAAAGAACTGTGAGTTTTTTTCCCATCCCAATGCATTACCAGCCAGTTTCAGACGTAACCACCCATTTAGTGGTTTTCTAGAGGAGAATAGCAATAGGTAAAGAGTACCCTGGGAGTATCCACAACTACATCAGTCGAACACATGTGACTACAGATACTGTGCAAAAAGTTTGTAAATGCAAAAAATTAATGCTAAAAAGCAACCCACCATGTTTCTTCAATGTTTTCTTTTTCGTACTGTCGCTTCTTTAGCAAATCCCGTTTCATTGCAGCCAACCATATTATTCCAAACCTCCCATTGCGGACTTGTAGAACATCATCCGTAAAAAACATAGCTCACTTTAACAGCAACTTCCAATATATGTTTCTAATTTTTTGCCACAGTTTAGAAACAAACAAGTAATTCAGCCATACAAGTCAAAAATCTTGGTGCAAATAATAACTGGTAAAATCATTGTAAAACATCTATACAATGATTAAAAGGCAACGTTCTTTTTGTCAAGGTAATAGCAGTTTGTATTGGTGATAAACTTGTCTTTTATTTCTCATTTACTCAATCCTAAAGTTTGCCAGCTGGCACATCCTTACACAA
>QXVZ01003918.1:0-22139 GCA_008931825.1 Phallusia fumigata
AAACCATGTTTTCCGCTGACAGATTCCGGCTTATAGATGTCAATCATATATTTCTTGTAGACAGTGATGACGTCGATTCTTGTCAGCAATCCGATGTTAGGAGATTGAACTGCGACAGTGTCCGTGAAACCGGGTCTGGAAACGAATTAACGTTGCTTTAGGTCAGAAATGTTTAACATTTTTTCTTGTACCGCCCCCAGAACAACTAGGTTATTAGAAAACACACCATTACCAGACGAAAAAATATATTTTATCGGCATTCACGCAGGAAAAACTAGGCAAGGTTTTGGATTCATTGTCAATCCCACTAACGTAGTTTGATTTAGTAATTAAGTCTCTAGTGATTTCAAACCTTTATTGTGCACTGCCCCTTTTACCTGTTTTTCAAGGTGTCCTTGACTTAGCCAACAGTTACCAAGTTTACCTCAGTTAGTCTTCAAAGTATATACATACAAAGAACCCCCCATAACATTACTAAATCCGTAAGATAAAACTAATTTCGTCTCTGCAGCTCAAACTCGGGCTCACTACAAGTAATCATCTCAAACAAACCTCAGCAATCCAGTAAAATCGTGCCGCAACCAAATGATCGAAGTCGATCCTTTACTTCCGTATATCTTGATGAGCAGATCGGTGTCATCATCCCTCCAAGCTGTCGATATGGAAAGTTCATAGACGTGTGTGGACGGGAGCGGAGATTCGGGAGCGAACGGAACAGTGACGATGTAACGCTGCAGTAATAAGTTGCACAGGTTGTGGGTTCAAACCCAGGTTAACCTAAAATCTATAATAAGACTAAAGAAATGACGGTTGTTTCGCTTAGGCAAGGGTTCCTGCTTAACAACTTTATCACATTTGTTACAAAAACATCGGCTCTTACCTTCCATCTCGTCTTCTGATCTTTCCTCACTCCGTGGATGAAAAGGAGCGAGAAACACAGGACGAGTGTGGAGAGAAATACAGGGATTGCGAATCGGTCGGATGTGTAAGTAACAGGTTTCACGCAGTCGAAGCTCGCAGCGAAAACTCCGAACCTGTTCACCACTGGAGGGCGCATCATCGCTGTCGAAGTTATGTTTAGTTTGATGTACCTGAAACACAGATCAATTTCGACGGGGTTTAAGCAATGCGGCTCTGGTTTCGTGCTCTGGGATACACAAGAAATCGGGATTACAATCTATAGACATGTTTAATGCAGTTTTATTGTACTTAAATATCATTGTGGGCAAGACCTACAAAAGGTTTGAGACGAATCAAGAGCACACGTGTAATAAGGCGTAGAAATGTTGGTCTTCAGTGGGATTCGAACTCAACTTGCTTGATTGACCAACTGAGCTACATAGGTTGGAGGTGGTAAGACGGTCGAAAGACAAATTACAAAAATTGATAAGATCAAAGTAATTCAAAACCACTCGGCACATAATTTATAAAAGCATTTAAACCAAACAAACTGAACTGATGAACAGCCATCAGTAGATCACGTAAATTAACAAACCTGGCGACAAAGGGTTCAAATTCATGGAAAAACTCAATTCTTTTTGAGAGAGAAATGCTCTGGAAAGGTCCCAGAATTCTCCAAGAAATTCCGTTGGTTGAAGCGTAGATATAAAATGTCTGCAAAGGTTTAATAAAACTTTATCACAATATTTGTTTCCTACATTTTTTTCACATAAATAACCCACAGCAACCAAAGCAATTGTTGAGTTTTTTATAATTAACATCACCATCCATTAAATCCGATAAAAGAAAAGGTTTTGGTGCTATTGCGTTGCGAAGTGTCTAGTTACTTTGCAAAATTAACCACTCCTTGCACATACGTAACTGATGGAAACAACCCTTGCTTGATTAAGGTTTTTAATGAGGCAAACATCACGTGCCAAAATAAAGTTTTAGTGTATTTTACCTTGACATCATTCTCCAAATTCCTAGCGGTATGTAACCTAAAACTTCCAACTATGTGAGCTCTCTTCAGTGTGATGGTAACGATCCAACCTTTCCAAGTCTTATAGTAAGCCGGTGAATAAGGGGCCTGTATGAGGAGGACAATTTGATTTACAAGACACAACTTAACTTTGGACAGGGTTTTTCCAAATCCTCCCTAGAACTGGTATTTCAATCTGACCACACATTTCGCGGTGTTAAATAGTCTCAATAAGATGACGCAAGCCAGTTTTAGACACGAACTGTGTAATGGTTAGTATCTTCTTACTGAGACTACATGTAATAACATGGTCTACACGACACGATCTTAACGTTGAATGAAGCCGTAAACATTTTGATTTTACATGGAACAATCAGATATATTTAACTTTGAACAGTGGTTTGAATAAACATCAACATTTGCATGAATTAGCACGATTCAAACAAAACAATGCAAACATTTAAATGTTGTTATTTCTTGATTAACGTTGACGGCGTTGGCTGTATTAACTGGACCAAAATTTGTAAACAAACCAACTTCTTCAGGCATCCAATAAGTGTCGTACTCTCCATCAAACATCTTCATCACTCCACACTCGACTGCTGTCTCCAGGATGAGTTTTGGAACATGGGATGTTGTGACTTCATCTTCAGTGATGTGGATCCAATGGCCGAGGTGGTGAACGATGAGAGCCTGGAGGATTTTTGTATTTTACACAGCTCATCATGTCAACAAGAAAAACTGCACACCACGAAACCCATCACACCATTTCAACTGGCCCATAGAGATAGGTAGTCTTAATCTACGTTTTTAAATTGGGCCAAGGGATTAGACTCCTACAGCATTAGCGTGTTTATAACGCTGTCCAAGAAACTTTTTGCCAAATGTTATGGTTTTGTGTGCGATCGAATTCGCCAAACAATGACAGTGGACAGTATAGGATTGTCTATTAATCAGGACTGTCAAGTAGACTACTAGGGATGCTGGGCAAAACAAAATGACACACTGTAGCAATTTAATCACTTATATCGGGTGAAATTTTCTCAACTTTGACAATTACCGGTATACTTTACAGTTACACCAACAGCTGTGGGGATTATTAGAGTAAGCACCGAGCAACCAGTTAGTAAGAGCCCTTAAATCATCAACCATCTGTCAATTCCAGCTTATAGTTGGGGACACGTTGCATCAGTAGATAGTTTTCACCTCGCCGTTTTCACAATAGGATGGCAGTGGAAGATCCGCTGGAGGATCTGGTTGGCCGGTCATCCTCCCTTGGATTCCACCAGGAGATTGTGGAGGAAGAAAACTTGAATCCTGAGGAACGACGAGCTGACTTTGTGGATTGAAGATCTCGCCATCAGACGAAAGCTCGTACAAAGTTGTAGCGGAGATCCTGGCTGTCAAAACAAGGTTATTAAGGCTTAATTTTAAAATGAGCAAATTATTTTGTACAAGGTCGTATCAATGAGACCTGGGATGCATATACGAAATAATAGAAGGTATCATGGGGCAGTTTTGAACTTTAGTTAAGTAACAGTAATATCGACAANTTCAGATCCACACACACTTTCCATCTTAACCTTCATCGGTGTAGAATGCTGATCGAAGAAATGGGAATCCTCACATTTGTATCTTGCAATTGATTGAAACGTCACACCGTTGTATAAAAGTGAAGCATGGCTCACAGAAGGGGGTTCTCCACATGATATTCCTGAACAAGAGTAAAAAAAGTGATTTTGATGCCACCAAAATGGGACTTCTAACATAATTTTTGTATCACCATACCCCTGTAAAATCACTAAAGCCTTTGTAACACCAAGACCAAACTTGACAAAACGTGCTTCAGGGTAACCACATGTCAGAAAAGTAAACACAATTTCTCAACAAAATCTCAGGAAACGTTAGTTGTTAAGTACATCACAATTTGAAACAGACAAAAATGTTTTATAAAAGCAAGGTTTCAAGTTTATTTTAGAAATTTTAGTCTGGCTGTAATGTCTATTACTGGAACTGACCTTTTCATATTTTTTCCTAAATTTTCTGTACAAGGGTTTTATATTAATAATCAATCCCATTAAAATTTACCAGCCTATCTGTTAGCAAACTACTCCAAATGCAACTTTATTATGAAGTTATATAAAACCATTACTTTGTTACAGGTTTTTTGGACCCCCGAACAATCTGTTTCTTAGAGGTCCATGGACTACAGATCAATACCCACTTCTCTATCAATATGCACAACTAAAAATGTTTCCATGCATAAACTGTTGCCACCAGGCATTTCATATCTTACGAAGGGTTTTCTGAAAAAGTATTTTTTGTGTGATGTTTTAATGTCCCATTCAGGTCGTCTTTCTCGGGGTAATTTTCCCTTGTGATAATATAGTCAAACTTACTGTCACATTTGTATGCAACGAAGTTTTTATTCCAACTTCCGCTTCTCAAACATTCGACTTCTACAGAAACCTTTCCTTTGACTTCAGGCAGTCCAGACATTATGAAGCCAATATTACAAGTAAATTTAATGGAACTGCCAGCAGAAAAGTCCGCTCCCTGCATGATACCATGTTCTATTGTGGATGGGGGTTCACTGCATTGAGCAACTGTTTGAAAAAAAGCATTTATATAGTAGAAATAAACAAGAGAACATCAAGGTGAGCTTACTTAGTAAAGCAGGTGAAGAAAAACATCAAATCACAGTGATTTGAAATTGTAACAACACTAACATGAAATCATCACCATAAACCCCATTTACTTCAACAGCAAGACTTTACCTTTGCTGGTCCTACTTCCCGAAAATTACACACAAGTTAAAACTGCTGAACTTTTTACTTGTTTCTGCAGCTGCAACCTTTTTTGTTGCAATGTGTTATCATACTCGTAAAACCCTTGTGTAGGAAGTACACTAACATTTTGAACCCACATGGTTAGATAATTAACTACCCTATAATGAACCATATTTGATATTTTTTTATTCTTGTGGGCAGTTGCCATTGGAATCTCAGTCTTCTGCTTTATCTAAATCTCCAAAATGATGCAATACACAAGCCTTACTTTCTAAATCCCAAAAAGCAAGGACAGATTCTTTAAATGACTGAACAAAAAGATCCCACCTTCACAAACATAGCTACGAGGGTCTGGGGTCCACACTCCACTCATCTTGCATTGTGTGTTGAAACCAAACTGAACATCACCTCTAACTGTTGTGATTGAATATCTACCGTCACATGTATAGCTTGCATTGGAGTTGACCATGAGGTTAGTGGGAATGTGGAATGATGCATGAGGAATAGATGGTGGAATGCCACAACTGATATCTGTTCAGAATATTGTAATTTTTTCCAAAGTTTTGCATGACCAATTTATAAATTAAAGATTGTGTTTTTAAATCCAAGATTACCATCAATACTTAAAAACAAAATATTTGCACAAGTTTTGAAATGAAGATCTCCTTGTGCAGTGTGTATTACAATATAAGCCAAAACTGTCATAATCAGAGTAATATTTTTAAAGAATTTTGCTGAATACTCGATACTGTTATTAAGGCACAAAAACATCTAAAATACAAAACAATAATCTAAGTAAGGTTAGCCCATGATTGTTTTTGAAACCACAACATCAGCTTTTTGCGACTAGGGCAGTTGTAATCACTGCTTCAAAGATGAGAAATACATCGTGGCTGAGAAAATGGTAGCAGTTTAAGTTCATGACACAACTTACGTTCACAATGTAAGTTGTCAGGCAGCTCTGTCCAGGTCCCATCTTCCAAACACTTAACAGCAAAATGATTCCCAGTATTAGGTTGGACACTGAATCTCCTTTCCTCCTGACACTGGTAGACAACTGATTCACCAGTTCTGTATGTTGTTTTGGAACTCCAGTCAGTTGGTTTTATCGAGTAGGGAACATGAGGTGGAAACCAACATGTTATCTCTGGAATATAAAACTGTTTTAAACACAGGGCACAAAGCTTTAAACCATTGGTTTATGTGTAAGAATGCCTATATTTATATGGAATTGGTTGTTGGGAGTTCAACTACTATTTCCGATCTGGCAGTCCCCTACCGAAAGTGACATGTTAAGTATGCAGCAGGCACCGGTGACTGTGATTCGACTTTCGGCAGGCTTACACCATCCAGCCTCTGTAGCTCTGTAGGTAAAGCGCCAACCCGGAATGGGCATCTGTTGTTGGTTCAAATCCCATTGCTCGATTTTTCTTGCCCACACCTTCCTGACTGGAAATGCTTGGAAGGTAGACTATGATTCAGTATAACACCTCTTGCAGGCCGGGCATACCGTGATTCTATTAAAACTGATTTGGGGTAATGGAGCTTAACAAGAACATTTTTAAGATTTGGCGGGTAACACAGCCAAGCCCTTGTTGTTTGTATAGATTTATTGTAAAATAAGCCCATATGGCCAAAAATTTCTCAAAAAGCTCAAACTTTACCCATCTCTATATAATTGACCTTTGCATGGAGTGAGTTCGGCTGAATTTCCAGGAATCCACTTTCCCCCTGTGTAACACTCGATTATCTTGCTGGTCTGTTCTTTGTTGAACCAGGAACCTGAGGAAAGGATAAACTAGTTATCTGTTTGGACTTAACTTTATGTTGTTTGCATTACAATCATACACTTGAAAAAACTACATGTGTGGAAAATCTAATGTTATTTAGTTTAAAAAAAACATATACTGCAGAATTACATGTTAAAAAATGAGGAGCTAATAAGACTAAACTCACAATATACAATAGACATTCATACACCTCCATAAAAAAGAATAAAATTATGTTAAAAACTTACTAATCTTATTCCAACTCACCATCTCTACATGTGTAGGTAACTCTTGAGCCAATTGCAAATAAATTGAAGAACTTTTCTGGCTCCCTGATGGAATTTAAAATATTTCCAGGATCACTACACACTGTCCCTGCAAAAATTAATGCAAAACTACTGTTGCTGTAATAACTCACAGTGTTAAATCATCATTTTTAAAGTCTAACTTTTTTAAAGTCAAATTTAAGTAACATTTCAGAAAAAAAGAAACCCCTAATCCACTTGTCTTGAGTCTTATTCAAAAAAGGTTTGACTGAAGTTACATTAACTTACAAAATAGTGAAATTATATGATGTAATCAAAACTACCAATTGATCATTGTGTAATAGACAAAATATGCCACAGTAGATATTCTTAGTCAGTTTGTTCATAAACTATTTTTGGAAAGTTATAAATAACAGCCATTCAATTTCTGCATCTTATCAATGCAAAACTTATGAAGTCAGGAATGACGCACACTCAGACATAGCTTGAACACAAGTAAATGAACCCACAGAATGTAACTGTTGAAACCTGTTACAACACTAGGGTTTGCTACAATAAGCTTTCCTTTGGTGCAATAGCCAGACACAGGTTAAAATGGACCAGCTCACNGAATAAGTTTGCCAAGCCCAGGTATATACATACCAACACAACAGTTATGTTGATGGCTACATTTGTTATAGAGTGCTAACTCAGAAGCTTACCTTCGCACTTTACTGAAGCAAAACTAGGAACCCATAAACCGTTCAGTGCACAGCGAGCAGTAACAAACTCGACTTTCTCATTCTCAAACTTAAATCCATTCACACATGTGATGTTCAGAACAGAATTGAACCTGTAACTCTCGATCCAAACCTGTGCGTTTTTAACCAGATCAGGAGTGTTGCAATCGAAGGATGTTTGATCTAAAACATATTCAGTTTAAGATGACAAATTATAGTTTAAAATCAAACTTCAAAACTAAAAAATTCACCTAACTAATAAACAAATTAACTTAACCAATAAAACATTACTTACGAAGACATTTAATAAACTTTGGTTGTGGATACCACTTTCCATCATTGCCACAAGCAACCCTCATGTAGTTAAGTTCCCGTGAAACAAAATATCCTGTGTCGCAAGTGTATTGCACAATTTCCCCTTTTGTGTGATTTGTTGATGTGTGATGTGCATGGGCTACTGAGAATAATGAAGGACATAGTACATCTGCAGTGGAAAAAAACGGGAGTGTCAATTCCATTGTTGTTCACTAATTCACAGGCCTTTCATTTTTTGCATTTCCATTTTCCCTTTTGTAATCTTGGCTACAAGAGTTGTCAGCTCACAGCAAGAGTGCTTTCCATTCCTTTTCCCTTGTGCTTATTCCTACCAAATCTATGTTCGTTATTTCGTGGCTTGTAATGTTTACCACTATTTTTGATTACCAAATGGTTTTTACGCATTTGACGTAACAGCGCAGAATCTGCTAAATTAGTAAATGACCGGTTGTTATGCAACTTTATGCTGCTTAATATAAAACATATTCTCTATATTTATTTTGCGTGTGCTTGGCTAGAAAGCGCAAAGAAAACACTTCGACTAGACCCTGACCCATCGAAAATAGTTTACATATTGACCATATATGAATAAGGTTTTGATTTGAAGAGGTTAAGATTTCTTATCCTGGTTTAACCCATTCAATATCTAGCATAGTGTTTGAACTGATAAAGGGCTAAAGCATAGAAGTTATTGCATTAGACTGAACAGAAGTATTTCATGTTATATGTTTAGGGTAAGACACAGTAAAATTATATTTGTAACTGTCTGATTGTTTTAGATAGAAGACCAAAAGCAAAAACAAAATAACACAAAAGAAGTATAAGCCAGAAATGTTAGCAAACAAACAAATAAAGATATCAGACTTAAAAAAAACAATAAAACCAGCAAATCTAACTAGATTCGAAACACACATCAAAAGAATGGTGCCAACCTTTGCACATAAAATTGTCATAACTTGTGTCCCATTTTCCAGTATGTAGACATCTGATAGTTGCTTGGGTCTTTCCAGGTTTGATCCAGTAACCCTCATCACAATGTACAGTGACCAAGTCCAAATACGAGCGACTGTCACCAATAATCGTGGCATGGCTTGTCACTGTGGCTGGGTCAATACAATTCACAACTAGAAAATAAAACGCTGAGTTTAATTTCCTTTTTTACTGAAGCAGAAGTACAACAATTATAGTCGAACACTTGAACGACGCATTTGTTCCAACTTTTAGTAAATTCTACAAGTAAGTTAAAAATTAAATACTGTTTCAACCTTTACAAATGTTTGCGGGCGCTGCAAAAACATGTTACAATTTTAACTGGTTCAAATTAAAATCTCTATCTCTTTCTGAATGACAAGTGCCATATTGAATATTTGCTTCGGTAAAAAGTCACCAAACTTGCTCACCATTGGAAAGTGAATGCTAATGCACATACCTTTGCACTTGGGTGGGGGATTGTCCCATGACGTGTTTGCGAGACAAGCAACATCGAAGTGAAAAACATCTCTCTCCAACCAATAGCCTTTGAAACAACGATATCTTGCTTTACTACTGAAAGTGAATGTTGACCCCTCAATGTAAGCATTTGCTGCATGAGAAGGTTTTCCACAATTGATCACTGCAATGAAATGACGAATCACAGGTTGCAAAATGAATCTGACATTGAGAAAATAAGCCAGTTGGTAAAGATTAAGTTTTGAGCATAATTTTTGACAAAACCATTGATTAATTGAACTTTATTAAAAATCGCCAACCACTGATCAGGCATGACAACCAAAAATTCATCTATAGCTATTTGGTTTTGATACAACTATTCAAATAGCCTTGCCCCAAAGATCAAGTGGCCATATTAAATCCTTGGACATGTTTTAGCATAGCAGGTTTTACAAATGTCTGCTACCAACATAGCAAAGTGTGTTGAACTTTATTAACCTGTACATGATTTATTTTTCTTATTTTTCTCCAATTTTCTATGTTAAAAGAACAATCAATTTAGATTTCAGCAAGATAAAACTTTCAGGGCATTGTTCCACCAATTTCAGGAGCACAACAGAAATATATCTGTTTTCTATACATTTTAGTTTCATTCATTTACTCACCCTTGCACTGTACAATATCAAAATTTTTATCCCACTTTCCACTGTCCAAGCAGCGCATCTCCCATCTTGTAGCAGGAATGAAGCTGTGAGATGAACCGAAACCCTCTTTGCATGTGTAAGTGATATTGGATTTGTAAATGAGATATGGAGCATTCAGTGTAGCGTGGAGCTTGGGCGGAGGGGTTGGACATTCAACAGCTGGTAACAGAAACCTCAAATTAAACTGAAATATAGCAACAATACATATGGTGTGATTGTGCCTGGCAACACAATCAAGTGCCACAGAAACTTGGTTCAAATCTCAACTTGTTTAGAGCAACCGTAATGTACTGCATGAGCTGACTCCTAACCTGCCTTTGTTTTTGTGCTGCAAAGCACTAAGCTATAAAATGTTATTCATTTAAACCTGGTGGAATAATATGTTTCCATATCTTTTCTGTTTTGCCCAAACCCTAAAATTAGCCTATGTTTATGCCCTAACTGGTGACTTTGGCCTATTAGGTAGCTGTAAGGACATGCACGTGACAAGACAATCTCATAGGTGAAACTCCAACCTATACCAAATGATATTTGGGACCTATAAACCAAATGATTTGCTGACCATTACTTGACTACATAAATATATACATATAAAGCTACGATCTACATCTAAAAGTGAGTACCTAAGAAAAAGTCACACTTAACTTAAAGACTCTGACTTAAGTCAAACAGAGACGGTACAATCACTGCATACCTGTGCACTTCAAGTATATTGGGTTGGGATGAAACAATTCATCTTCCTTGCAAACAAAGTCAAACGACTTGTAACCTTTCTCCATCATCAACCAATAACCTTCGTCGCATGTCAAGGTCACAACATCACCGACATTTGAGACTGTTTTGTTCGAAGATCCATATTTAATGCTGCCGTGGGAATAATAATCCACACTGAAGTTGCAGTGTTTCACTACAGAAACAAAAATGTGGAGATATGTTCAAAGCAGCGGTTCTGAACCAGGGAAAAATTGACACTCCATAGTTAACATATTAATGATGAGTGTGGTATTTCTTTTTAGGCAGACCAGCGGTTCCAAACCTTCTGGTCTAGTAAGTGAGAAATGAAAAGCCCCAAAATAGGCAAATGGGGAATTCATCAAAAGAGGTTTTGACTCACTGGTTTAAGGTCTACAGAAATAAGATAAATTGCAAGAACCACAGTTAGGATAGGTATTATACATTAAGGAATGGTTCCTCTTTTGAAAAAATCTCCGATATATTCACTAAAATTAACAATTTAGCAAATATGCAAGTTGTAAAACCTACTTTCACAGTGCATTTCACCCGGATCTGGGAACCATGTTCCATTTTCCTGGCAAGTTGTTGCGAATCCAGTAATCGACTCAATTCCTCTCTGTTTATATTCCTGGTTGCATTGGTACAACAAAACTGTTTTGTAGATGAAAGTTTTTTGAGGAAATATCGCATGGGCATTATCTGGAGGGGTAGGAGCAGGGCATCTGGCAACTGCACGAACAAAAATTACCACTAATCAGGCTTGACAACTAAAATTCATCTATAGCTATTTGGGTTCCAATACAATTTCTAAATAGCCTTGCCCCAAAGATCAAGTGTTTGTGGAAACCAATTAAGGGCTTCATTACCCACAATAATAAACAAACAAACAGCAATAAAACAAAAATCAAAGGTTGTCCCAAAGTAAACCTTTGGACATGTTTTAGCAACACAGATTTTACAACTGTCTGCTACCAACACAGCGAAGTGGTGGTGTATCAGCCAACAAGGTAGCATGTTTTCATACTGTCTGTCATTTGTGTGTTCTTAAGCCTTTTGGGTTGGCCCTATACTGGTGGAACTTTTATGTGCAGAAAATTTAGCCATATTTCTTCATTAACTTTTCTTTTGTGCAATGCTAAAAAATTAATACAGTTTTTCTACAGTTTTTTTTATTTTTACGACTGCAAACCTTTTTCAGACATGTTTTTGAACAATGATGGATTCATTACAAAAGTCACATACTAAAAAAGTGCATCNACAAAAATTACCACTAATCAGGCTTGACAACTAAAAATTACATAGCTTTGCCCAAAAGATCAAATGTTTGTGGAAACCTAACTTAGGGGTTCATTACCCGCAATAATAAACAAACAAACAGCAATAAAACAAAAACCAAAGGTTGTTCCAAAGTAAACCTTTGGACATGTTTTAGCAAAACAGGTTTTACAACTGTCTGCTACCAACATAGCAAAGTGGTGCTGTATCAGCCCAACAAGGTAGCATGTTTTCATACCGTCTGCCATTTGTGTGTTCTTAAGCCTTATGGGTTGGCCCTATACTGGTGGAACTTTTATGTGCAGAAAATTTAGCCATATTTCTTCATTAACTTTTCTTTTGTGCAATGCTAAAAAAATTAATACAATTTTTCTACAGTTTTTTTATTTTTAGGAGTGCAAACCTTTTCCAGACATGTTTTTGAGCAATGATGGATTGATTACAAAAGTCACATACTAAAAAAGTGCATCGTTTGAACAGTCTTCAAAGTTTTTTTGTTAAAACAACAAACAAATAATAAAGTCTAATTTAAAACATGCCAGAGAACTTGTATGTGGTAATACATTACAATGTGAACGTAATCTTAATTATGTGGCAGGATTGTTTTTAATTTAGCTACTTTTCAAGTCTGCACGTTGTGTTCTGAAACAAAAAATAACTTCTCTAACCAGTGCAAGTGATGTTAGATGGGGACCACTGTGTGCCAAATTCATCACATTCCATGGCAGCAGATTTAAGGTGCTTGGTTTGCTCCACCCAATAGCCTTTATTGCATTGAATCAACCTGGAACTTCCAGCCAAAGTGCTGCTACCGATCATGACTGCATTGCTGACAGAAACTGGCTCACTGCATCTAATTGCTAACAAACAGGTTTGTAAATTCAAAACCATTGGCTTTTGTGGACAAACATAGAAATGCAAACCATCAGAGTATTTGAGCAATCAACCTAAAACCAGCTGCTGCTTTTTCATGCTGATGGTACAGTGACTAATTTCTAAAAGATTTTTCTATTTGTAATCGTTAAAATATTGGCTTTTATGAGTTAAACCATTGAAGTGCAGGAGTCTCAAATTTAAGTGAGTGAGCCATATTATGGGTATGTTGCAGATTATCATTAAAAGGTAGTACCTGCAAAACAGTCATATGATGTACCTATTGCCAGTCTATATAAAACAATAGGCAATTTTGATGGTACCTGTAAGTACCAACTATAGCAACATGTGTTACAACACTTTCACCGCGTTGACCACTTTTAGCAAAACATTTTTTTCAGTATCAACCGATGATTCTGATAACAATCCTCTAATGGCCTTTACTAGTCATGTATCGAAGCTTTGCTTTGTCGAATTTATTCAGGCGAATCAGCGACTTTGACGAGTTTTAGCCGAACAGTTTGTCGCGATTCGATGCAGCATGAGTCTTTACTACATACAACCAAAAAACATCATGAACAATTCATTAAACCAGTATCAACATACCAGTACAGTGGATAGATGCGGGTGCAGGACTCCACTCCCCATCATCTGTGCACATGATATCAGCAGTGTCTTTACCAGGTTTTATCCAATGCTTGTTAATACACTGGTAAGTGACATTAACACCTACAACATAATCAAGATTTTGCAAAATTAAAAGTGAACAAACAAAACTGCTAAACTTGACGTCCTAAAGGAACGATCAATAAAGACAACGATGAATCCACAAACTTTGGGGCAAAATAGTCTTACCCATGGTTTCAAAAAAGTGGCCACAAATTGTTATCACCTGAATTAAAATCTCCACTTGCTGTTCGTGACATAGTAGCTTGATGAACAACTCCAGGTGCTTTGCAGGTTGTTCCTGAAATCATACAACACTGGAATTGCATCAAATAATGAAAGAGACAGACGAGTAACCAGGTTACAAACTGTCGAAACATACAGGAGTTATGCTTTCAGCCTTACTGGTACTGGAAATTCGTGGTCCTTTCTTGGTTTTTATGGTTCTTTATCACATTGAGTAAAGACAAAAACTACAAAAACAAAACTATTTCTACTTACTTTTACAAGAATAGCTTTTCGGATCGGATGAGTAACTCCCATCCATTTTACATCGAAATAATTTAGAGCTTTTACCATCATTGTATCGATACCCAATGTCACATTTGTACCTGTATTAGTTCTAAGTTTTATTAAACTAATACAAAAGAAAATTACAAAAACATAGCAAACAGTTTTACATTGCTAATATTCGCCTGTATTTCTGTGTAAAGAATTTTTCTGTTTTATATTTTTCTATTTTTATGGAAAAATGCCACGCATAACTGAAAAAATGTGCTTTTTTACCGCAGTGTTTTTTTATGTGTGGTCAAAAGCAAGTTTCAATTATAAACAGAAAAATTTCAGCCAGTTGTTTCACAATAAAACTTACTCTACCACAGAATCGAAAAGTACTTCACCGGTGGCAAGAAAATATGTGGAGTGAGGCATCTCACCAGGATCTGGGCATGTGACACCTGGAGAGCACAAAAATACAATGCACACAAGTGTATGTTGTTTATGGAATGAGATTATGATGTTTGACTGAAACTGGACAGAAGTTTTTGCACTGAGCAGAGTTTTTGTGCAACCAAACAAATATTTACAGTTATATTATGTGCAAAACTTAAAACTAAACATTCAAAACTGAATTGAAGTTACTCATGTCTTAAATAAAAAAATAAAAAAACAATCTAAACACACTGTGGATTATTTGTAGCATTGCTTATTCCGGCGTTGTTAACTTAACCTATTGGTGATACAGTGAAAAAATAACTTCAAAAACATAAAACATACGGTTGCAATGAAAATGTCTCTTCGGGTCTGGTTCCCACAAAGCGCTTGTTCCACATTCTGCCGTTTGCAGAGGAATCTTGAGAGAATCAAACCAATAGCCTGAGAAAAAACACAAACACCAATCACATACTCTCTCATTTTTTTTACTTTTTTACTTTAGACTGCATATGTGTAAATAACTGGAAAAGTCACCAAATCAATGATTTCAATCTGCAACCAAGCTGCAGTCAGACAGCTACTTTCAAGTCAACTTATAATGAGCATTTCAACCAGGTTTCCCCTACTTAAAAAAAGCAAAATTATCTGGAAATGAGATTACCCTACCTGGAATACAAGTGTAAGTGACTTTGCTCCGATACGTCCACTTAAATCCATTGGAAACTCCATACAGGATCGGGGGTGGAGAGGGACATAATAACTCTAAAAGTTTAACTGTTGTTTAAGCACAAGTTTTTAAAGTTGCTTAGTTTTTGTAACATACTGTTAGATCAAAACAGATCTTTGAATAAACTTTCTTCTGAATAATTCAAACAAAAAAATATTTCAATGGGGTTAATTTAATGTGGAACAAGTCCAGTCATACATCCAAACTTAAAAAATAAACAAGGTGCTAACCAAAACTGTGCTAAGGTACATTACTCTACCTAAACTGGTTTAACAAATAGGGGAGGAATGCCTAACTATTCAAGTGGAATATAGTTGCAGACCACACACAGATCCCAAGTTGACCACTGGAGATGTAGAAAAAATAAAAATGTTTTTATGTGCGACTGTGTCTGTGTGTTTTCAGATATCTGGCGTTGGATTGGATTTGGGTTAAGTTGTTGAATATGTGTATTTTTGGCTTTTTATCTGTATGTTACAAAGTTTTTGTCAGCATTGTGAATGGTAATGTCTGGTGGTTGGGTTGCAACAAGGAACAGTGAGATTAGATGTTTTAAGCTGGGAAGATGTGTGTGGGTAAGCTGTGTTGAAGTTGGGTCAAAAAGTCTAGCAACACCAATGTAAGCGACGAACATAGGATTAAACCGCTCTGATATTCTTCTGCTTTTTGACGATACAAACAAATCTAAAATCATTTAACTTACCAGAACACCTGAGCACATTGAGAAGGGGAAACCAGTTTCCATTCTCATCACATGTCAATTTAATTTCAACCACATTTTCTGCCAGCCAGTAGCCAGGTTTACATTTGTATGTTGCATTGGTGCCATAGGTCGGTGCATGACCAACTGTAACAGAAGCAATGTATATTTTTCCCGATAACCAACTAACATGGCGGTCTGTTTTAAAGTTATTTTGTGTATCAGTTTTAGAAAGTAATGTTAGCAATTACTTTGATGATTGATGTTGGTGATTTTTACGCTGGTTGGTTTTAAAATAATTTCCACTACCATTACAGAACGCACTGGTTGTAAATCCACAGAAAATTAGTTACAGGTATTTTCAATAAACTCTTACGTAGTTTGTGAGTTGCTCCTGTTATGTTCTTCAAAGGTGGACATTGTTGGATCACGCACTTAACTTCAGAGATAGGTAGATTCCATGTTCCGTATCTTGTGCATTGTGTTGTGTAACTTGTTGACACACCTGAGAATTTGTGTGTTTTATTGTACAAAAAGTTACAAAATACTACTGCATGGCATGAAATAACAAATTACTCCACACCCCAAAACATATTTGATTTTTAAAGCAGTTAATCCATTTACAACATTGGTTCCCAAACTATGGTACTCGTACTTTTTGTGGTTGGTGAAGGTCTTACAAATTATACACAAGCAATTTTTTTCCTTAATAAAGTTAAACAGTCAGTAGGTCAGTTCTTATAATAAGCTGGTGGCATTTAATGGATGCAGCAATGACGATGTCATTATTTGCAATTCTGAAGTTTTCTAAAAGCAGGTGGTATGCAGATACTGTATAAACCGAAAAATGGTATGTGAGTATGTAAAGTTTAGAAACCACTGGTTTACGAGTTGCAGGCAAAAAATCAAGGCAAGAAAGCTGCCTATGGTAAGAGCTCTGCGTACTTATCAACAGAATCTTGTAAATTTGTTTAGCTAGCTGCTACTATAAAAAAAATTTGAGGACACTGCATAAATTTTAACGAGGTGAAATTACTGGCCAAGTAGCAAGACAAGTATCCGTTGAACAGATCTGTTAGCTGGACACTTGATACAATTCTTATGCTCATAATAACTGGGGCTCACTATAGGTGCACCTGGTTTTGTTTTATTAGTATTGTGCAACCACACTTTCGTTGCATTTTGTTTTAAATGTCATTTCGCAGGCAGCAAAAATGATTGTGTTGCATTTTCCAGTTTCATAAACCTAACTTGTCCACCAAAGCCATGGAAACACTAACAACTGAGCTTGTACATCCAAATAGTGGTTGTAAGCCACATGTTATATCAATTAATGATTTCAACAATAACTGCCATTGTTAAAATATTTGAGAAAGTGCATGTCACTATTTGTGGCACTATATTTACCTTAAAAATAACAATCGAATCTATTGTTTCAACATACAACTTACTTTTGAAGGAGCAAATATTAATGTAAGAATAAACCCCAGCCATCCATGATGCATGTGTATCAACTGATGAGTTGAGAAAAACGTTGTCACTGCCTTCTTGAGGTCTGTAGGAATGCATTAACTTGAAACAAAGCTACAGAGTGGTTTAGTAAACTATGGTGTTGTATTATGTACCTTAAAACATTGTTTGTGTTTTTGCTGACAATTAAAAAGTTGTTTCCTGACATCGCTGCACAGCTCCACTTCTGCCTGAGAATAAAATGTGTACAAATAAATTAATACGAATTTGCTGAGCCTAGTCAGTACCCAAGTACTCTATAAAGAGGGTTGAAATAATTCAAGGTTCAACACTTTTTCTCCAGAGTTTTTCATCATTATATGGGTGTCTTTTATGGTTCAAAGTAGAAAATGTAGTTTCAAACCATAAAAAAGCATCATAATATCCTGAATGTGCAGGGGTGATTACAGAGTACAATTGTAAATGGTAGTTATTGGCTTAATGCATTTATGTTAAATGTATAACAAACATACAATAAAATACATTTAGGTTTGGCAAAATATGATATGAACAGTATATAGCGAATACAGCTCACTTACTCTGCCGAGGAGGCAACACAATTTTGCACTTGAACTATGGGTGAAGTAGCTGACAAACACTTCTGAAATAAAATCCACATAATCTTTTAAAAGTTATATATTAGAAATTGGCAAGCATGTTGAATAGCTCCTACGAACCAAATGCCATATGGGATATACACAGATGATATGAGAAAAAACAGGCTTAAAAAAAAGATTTTGTTTTTTTACACTAAAAAGCATGCCACCAAATCATCATTTAAACATGAGCTTGTTTTAAATATTAAACACAAACTGAATGCTAACTTTTCCAGGCAAAATTTTTTTTCAATCTATGAGATTTTCTTACTCCAGTGGCAATGGATTTGATGTGATCCTGTCCCTCCCATATCCATGTTTGTTCCACTGACTCCGACAAGCATCTTGAAGAGATGACAACATTTACCCCATCAGGATCGACAGTTAAACATCCAGAGCGATGCGGGTTGAAAATAATAAAACCTCTATGGAAACCGTAACCTGAAAACACACACCTATAAGTTCAATTTGAGTAATTACCACAGAACAGTTTGCTGGAGAAGGACCTACTTACAAATTTGTTAGACCATTTATGCTGTTGTCTAAATATCTTAGCTGTGTTGTTTTTTAGTTAAGGACAACACCCACATTTTTTTGGCAAATATACATATCTTTTAGTTTTAGTTCCAAGGGTGAATAATGCATGTAACAAAAATTGAAGTTACTGAAAACATAAATACAAATATACAGCTAAAAATACTGGCTTTTTCAACAATAGCACCACTAGACTAAAAACAGTGTAGCAATGTTGTAGAATTGGCAATGTATAAAAATTGTTTGTGTATAACATACATATGCATAAAACAAAGAATCAGTTTCGTTAAAAATAAAAGTTACTCAGTTTTTGACAGAAATTATGTGGTCCAAACAGACAAACCAAAAATTGTTCAACAACATATTTGCAAAGCCAATTACGTGTCCGAAAGGAATATTTCTTTGTCCTAAGAACTAAAATAATAAAAACGTTCTCCAAGAAAAGTTTTATTAAACTTGACTTGAAGTAACTTTACGGCAACAAAAATCTGCCAGAATACACAGACTAAGTCATAAAAAAATGTGCAAACAGCGTCACAATTTTATTCCGTTTGTCAAATGAAACAAAGAAAACTTGTGCCACCACTTACTTACCTTTAGTGATGCACTTGAGTTCCAGTGTATCTGTGTAAGTATATGAAACATGTGGCTGTGATTCCAAAGTTACATCATTTGGCAAAATGGTAGGAGCTTCGCAAGACACACCTGAAAATATTAATACTTATGTCCGTTCTTGAAGGACAAATTTATAAAGCAAGTGTTTTTCATTTATCTAAACTCAAAACAGTTGAAAACATTTTTTGCTGCAACAACAGAAATTTACACAAAATAGGATTAAATCACATAAGCACAAGTAATAAAAATGTTTAGACCAAACTGATTTGAAACTACATGGAAAAGGCACTAACTTTGACACCATCCAGATTTCGAAGTAGGTGCCCATTCACCAAACTCATTACAATAAACTTGTAGATCAGCTGGAACTAGAGAATATCCAACCTCACACTGGATAGAGAGTTTGGCTAGATACCTGAAATTTGAAGAATATTTATTTGATTTTTGACATATTAATTCCACCTCAGTCAACTGAGTGGGTCTTGAATGAACTCAGGTTCAAGGTTGCGGAAGGTAGCATTTTCCGGTTTGGTCATTGTTTTAGTGCAATGTGTCACTATAATTTTTTCCTCAAACCAATTGGACTTAATCAGCTTCGTGGAAAGATGCAGTTGCAAAACATTAAAATACTCCTAAAAAATAAAGCAGTCAAATGATTTATGTGTTTAAGATTTTTATTGTGGTGTCACAAACATTACCATTTACACTGTAGTTTTTTACTTTTTTAAGGTCCCTTATCTAGCCACTAGGGTCATATTTAAGCTGTAGAGGTCCCTTCTGCATAACATGGGAGGCAAGTCAACGCTAAGTGAAACACCCGTTTTTTGAGTAACAACTGCAGCGCACGAAGACTAATGCCATGTCTGACGCTAAGAAATGCTCACACTCTAAAAACACAAAACTACTTTGTACAACCTATTTGTTGTACATGTTCATTATCAAAACAAAGGAACACGCGTTCTATTGTGATAACTAACCTGCTGTCACTCGCCCATTACATTATTGTGCATAAAGCAAGTAATGAATTCATAATGCGGTTTCGCAGTAATTGAGTAGTTTTGAAATTAGTTAAGAATAAATTTGAATTTTTTGTCTAATGCTCGGCTTAGTTCATGCGACTGCTCGGCCAAACATCTAAAATTGTGATGCTCGGTACCGAGTACACGGGTTCTGGCTCGATTCGGCCCATCCCTGTTAGCAATAAACACTTGTAAAATAGGTAGTTCTTTAAACTCACTTAAACATGTCTATGACTTTTGTTTATACTTTAATATTACTGCACAACCAACACAAAAATAACATAAGCCTGGTTCATTGCACTTAGGCCTGTTCCTGGCGTATGTAGCAATGCTAACAAACCTATAACTTGCAGCATAGATTTTGGTAGTGTGAGGAGGATATCCTGGAGTTCGACATGACAAGGCTGCAGAAATAACAATATTAAAGATATAAAAGTGATGTTCTTTTACCAAGTCACATGAAACTACACCACAATTTTTGATTTAAAGGATTAACGAAATAGGAAATAAAAGTATTTTTGTTTGTAAAGCATTGAAATCTATTTTTTTTCATTTTCAATAAAAACAAGAAGCTGTGTTTGTATGTTATTTCAATGCCTGATCCTAATAGTTGTGTGGTTTGTACTGAGTTGTGCATAGCATGTTCCTTGTACCATACCAAATGTATAAATCTCGATTGTAATGTACCACCTGTTGGTGATCTTTGTTGTGTACCGACCATACCAATGCACAGTACTGCACCTTACTGCCATCCTACGTTGTCATGTGGCGAGTGATTAATTTTTTCGACACTATTCTTCTGAATTTAGGTTTTTTCGATTTAAGAAGGTTCAGGTTATTATACCTTCACTTAGAAAATGACAAACAAAATTTTGAAACCAAAATTTTACACAAATGACATTGACATGACTTTCATTTGCAAAATCGTTTGCAAATTTATTCGTCAAATTTTATTTTGAGAAACAAAAACCTAACATCTCTCTTGGCAACTAATAACACGGCAACCTTCACCTTTGCACACAACCAGGGTGTTGGGATCAGGGGACCAGACCCCACTGTCGTTGCACATCACCCCCGTCACGTTGAGAACCCCCCGCTCGACCCAGTAGCCCTTCCAACATTTGTATGTGAGCTTGTTAGTAGTCGGGTCATATAATGGGTTTGCAAATGTAGCTCTCGGCGGTGGACCGCATGCTACAACTAAAAATGTAAAAAAACAGTCAACACACTTTCAGTCACTTAACAGTATAGGGTAAAGTTAAGTTATTTACCATTAAAAACATCATAGCAACACAAAAGTATTAAAACAAACCAAACCAGTAATATAGGGCACTATTAATGGATCAAGGCAGAACACACTAAATCTAAGGTCACATTTTCACCAGAATCTTAATGGAAATGAATGTGTACAAATAAACTGCTAAATAAGGTATACACTCCTATTTTAAGCTACATATTTAATGCACAACATACAGGGTCGAGGTTGAGTAATATTATTAGGTATAAATTACCACATTATTTATCTTTGTAATAAACAAGCTCTACATGGACATTGTTGACAGAAAGCAAGAAGCATCAGAGTTTAGGCACAATTCCAACTACTCAAAATGTATAATTTCATATGTTTATGTTTTTTTTTAATTATAAATTACCAACTAACAAAAACAAACCAAAACTTGATCAATTATGGTTACAAATACCCAAGTAAAACCAAAATTTTTTATTTTTATGAAGAAAAATCATTGCTCACATTGGCATTTAATATTTGAGATACGTGGTTTCCATTGTTGAGCTGCATCACATGTTGCAGTTATTGATTTTACCCCCGCTGCACCTTGCACAACAAACCCGTCATCGCAGGTGTAAGTAACTGTGTCTGAATATCGGAAGTGGCCTGGTGTGATGCTGGGTGATGTCACCATTGTACTTTTACTAACAGGTGGAGGATCGAGACAGAAAAGGCCTGCAGAAAACAACAACTTAAGTACCAACTTTTAAACCTAACAACAGCCAAGTTAAAACGTGCATTCTGTGTGGATAAGTAAA
>QXVZ01003923.1:0-10655 GCA_008931825.1 Phallusia fumigata
TAAATTAAATTTGTGGGAACAACCGTTGAACGTTTTGACTGCTCCCAAGTATTCTTACCTTCCTTAGGAGAGCTGCATGATCTTTCACAAGTGACATGTGTTTTTCCTTCAGTTTTCTATACATTTCCTCACTGCCCTGAGCTCGTTCTAAAAAATAAAAGGTGGGGTTCTGAAATCAAACACAATGTGATCAAAAACTTTGTTTCCTCATTAAAAAAGCAGTAAATCAATTGGTTACCTAAAATGTTGAACACTTACAAAGGTTGCATTATCATAATTGCAGAAATGGATGAATATACAGCTGTTCTTGACAAATGACTCAAAAAATGTACATGCTTTAAAATTGATTAATTTTTTTTCTGAAAAGTCCCAACAAATGCCTTGAAAAGATAGTCAAACGTGGTGTCTAACTCTAGAGGCACAAAATCGAGGTTTATCGTTACTGATTAATCAAGATCCTATTAAAAGATTCTGATGCTGCCTTAAAAATTTACTGTGATACAGTTTGGACCACGTAAAAGTAATAAAGTATTGGCAAGTGCACAGGAATAACTGAAATGTTTCAATAAATTGGA
The DNA here is from genome assembly GCA_008931825.1 of Phallusia fumigata. Classification (NCBI taxonomy): domain Eukaryota; kingdom Metazoa; phylum Chordata; class Ascidiacea; order Phlebobranchia; family Ascidiidae; genus Phallusia; species Phallusia fumigata. The sequence goes on from QXVZ01003923.1 coordinate 576, forward strand.
AATTAATCTTAATACAAATGACCAACAACCATTCTCTGTTTTCCAAGTACCTTTAAGAAAGTGTGAAATCTTTAAAAAATAAAAAGTAGGTATCAGAGCTGGGTTATTTTTGATAAGAATTATGATCTCATATTTTTGATGAGAATTGCTATCCATGTTTAGTGTTCGAAAGTTCTGCATCATTTTTTAAAATGATGATTTAACTGTGGCCTGAAATTAAAAGTAATTAGTGGAACAAGCATATCTGTCACTGCCTGACAAAGTAAAAACAGTCTGTTGAGCAACACCAACATACAGTTAACAACAGCACTTCAAGTGTTAAAGACAGACCACAAAACCAACAACTTGAATCACACGACTTACTCTCGATGTCCAGCATCAAGCTTTGAGCTTTCACAGCAGTTTCTGCTTGTTGTTCCGCTTCACAGACCTGTCTACGTAGTCGGATGAGGTCATCGTGGGTGTTGCTTGCTATCACTCGACTCTCCTCTAGTTCTCTTTCGAGACTGTGGATTCGGTCAAGTAACCGACGAACTTCCTCCGAATGCTAAATGTATGAAAAAGATTGAGATTTTATTGGTGTCCTTTAGTGATTATTATGTCTTTTAAAAAAAGATTCAATTTATGGCAAATTAAGTTTTTCAGCTGTAGAAATCATTATTGAATAGCGACGAATTTTTGTTGACTTTTTATTATGGCAGACTTAATAATAATCCAGTCTTTTTCTTTAAACAAATTAAATGTTTGGCCAAAATGTGGCAACAAACTGGAAAATTATTTGTAACAAACTTGAGAGTAGAAACAATAAAACGAACAGTTTAATCTACCTAAAAATAAATCATTGTTAAAGAAAAAATAAAAACCAAAATTGTGCTATGTCATGTTGATGCACTGAAATGTTTGATAAGTGCTGACTCATTTTACCCACTACAAAATAAACTTTTCTGTGTTACAAAATAACAAATTTAACATCAATGATTGAAACATCTGCCACAAATGTGAAAGATTGTGTTACTTGACTCTTAAACCTGACTTCCAATTATCCACGCTCATTTGCATAAACAATAAGGGATTTCTGAAGCAAATTCTTACCTCGTTCTGCATCAACTCGATTTCTGCCTTCAGTCGCTCGATTTCAGATCTTAACATTTGAATCTCCTGATCTCTTGGGTCCGGTTGTTGAACTCCGTTAAAATTAAATGTCTCGTCTGTGCTTCCAAACAAGTCGTCGAAATTTGTGTCAATTAAATTTGCTACAGGAGGCTGAAAAGAAGCAACACAAAAAAGTTAAAATTACTTTTCAGGGAATTACGTGAGGCCCATTTGCATTTTGCATGCCAGCACACAAAGGTTAATTGTTTGTAGAAACTTGGGTTTTGTGCTTCATGTTGCTAATGCGTGGACAGAAGCAATTAATCTTATGTGTANCTCCTGATCTCTTGGGTCCGGTTGTTGAACGCCGTTAAAATTAAATGTCTCGTCTGTGCTTCCAAACAAGTCGTCGAAATTTGTGTCAATTAAATTTGCTACAGGAGGCTGAAAAGAAGCAACACAAAAAAGTTAAAATTACTTTTCAGGGAATTACGTGAGGCCCATTTGCATTTTGCATGCCAGCACACAAAGGTTAATTGTTTGTAGAAACTTGGGTTTTGTGCTTCATGTTGCTAATGCGTGGACAGAAGCAATTAATCTTATGTGTATTTTTAGCTTCACAACAACTAGTTGCACTGGTAAACCAAAAAATGCAAAACTTAAACATATGTAATGTATAATAATAAGTTTGTTGCATTTAGAAATATTACACAACCATGTAAAGCGTACTAACAAATGTATATACAGTTGATAAGGAAATGTGTAGCTGTCACTATGTGTTAGTTGATTTATTTCAGACTTTCCATTTATAAGAGATTTCATATAAAGTCGAGCAATGGTAGGAAAAATACATATAGGTGGCAAAAATGGTAATTGTGTAAAACACATACTGATTTCTTTTACCTCCGGTTCAGGTGAAGCAGATCTGTCCATCTCATCAGGCAAAACCCTCACTGGTCCCAACTCGTGACTTCCATCAGAAGCAACGAGAAAATCAGGGACAGTCTACAAAATGTATGAAAAGTTTTCATAAAAAATGAAAGGTACAATTTGCTGAAATTGTTCATGCATATGATGCTCATTTGCATCAAATAATGGTGACCTTTAATCATGTATTTGTAAATAATATTTAAGGACCTAACAAAAATTAACAACCAAAATTTCAATGTGGCTAACATATTTCCATGACCAACTTGCTAGTTGTGTAAGTTGTATCATTATTACATACTTTTAAAATCAAAATCGTAAACACATTTCGGAAGTATAACAACAAAGTGATTTAGGCAATCCAAACAAGGAACCACAATAAGCTATTGGTGACATCAAATTGACTACTTGTGATTACCTCATGCATTTGAGGTACTTGAATAAGTTTTTTGAAGTACTGCAAATTGCTGCAGATGTAATAAAATTTCTTAAGCTTCGTGTGGCAATCTTTGAAACGCTGTCGGTGGCCAAGCAGTGTATCGGCAGGCAAACCTACAAACATACACAAAAACTCATCATTTACTTAAAACAACAAAAGTGGCTCAAAACATTTCATAACATTGATGAAATATTTTTCTCTAATTGCACATATTCAGTAAAGCTTGTTAAGTTAAAAATAGTGAAATAGACCAAGTATTCAATTATATTTACTGCCACATAGTAATGTTCCACTAGCAGTTATAGGTCCATTCTTTACTGCCCTGCTGGTCAAAACCCCTACTGGCCTGGCAGCTGAGACACTAAGAGCGTACAGGTGAATACTGCTGGCGATAACTAACTTGGTAACAGGACCAGCACATGCACAGAACATCTAATGCTGCAATATTTATTACAAAGGTACCCAGACAAATTGGACATTAAACTTTTTGCTGTTTTCAAGTGACAAAATACTGGTGTATGCCACTTACATGTGTGAAGTTTAAACAGAAGCTTGACAACATAATCATAAAGTTGGCTTGAATCAAGAATAACAAGAATGCATGGAGAAAGTCTGCACTGTCCAGGACCGGTCAGCGAGACTGCACGGGACATGTCCAATGTGGAAAATACTGAAAGAAAAGGCATGATAAAGGCAACTTGAATTAAGGTTATGAAACCTTGAATTTGCTTGGCTTCGCAATCAATTTTAATCAAATTCGCAATCAAATGTGTTGTCAAATTTACACCAAGAAACAAAGTTACTAACTTTTTTGTTGAAGTTCCATCAGCGAGTCAATTCCATCTATAATGTCGACACTCAACTCAAAACTAAAAAATACAGTTCAATTTAAAATGGAAAGTGTGAAACATCAACCTGGGACAATTTTTTATATTTACAGGCTACATTTAAAACAACCCAATTTTTGTGCTTTGGTAATGTTTGGTCAATTGGGTAATATTTATACCCAACAACAATCATTCAGGACATAAAATTGTTGTGAATGCAACCAAAATTGCTTGAGAAATAAAATCAAGTTAGGCTTTAGGTATTAATGTAAAAGAGTTTGCATTAACAATATATCCTAACGATGTGAAAACAGCTTTGTCGTCTGGATGCCAATTTGTTAAACATAACTTTTTCATTGTCTAAAGCAGGGGTCTCAAACTCAAATGTCTTCGCGGGCCAAGTAAAAACTTTAAAGTAACTCAAGGGCCACACTGTGGGAAAATTTGGTGGAATTTTGCAATGTCAAACACTACGCTTGCTCGTTTATTAGTTATGTTACTGCGCTTAGGTTATTTGCATTGCGTTTGAAATTTATTGGATACAGCTATCACGCTTCTTTAATACCGATAGACCAAAACAAGATGATAAAAAAAATATAGCCAAGTGGAAGAATCAGCTGTGCAGCCATCTTTAAGACCTATTTACAAGGGACAATGTCACTTCAGTTACGCAACAATCGCAATAATTGGTTTTTATCTTTAGGGCTTGTACACGTTTCTTTCTCCCATAAAACCTTGCATCTATTTCTAGCTATTTGTACTTTGGAATAAATGTATCATGTTGGCTGGCTAGTCACTTTATTCAGCCCCAAGTGAAATAAGTCAATTGAACTTTCAAAATGCTTCGCGGGCCGCACAAAAAGACGTGGCGGGCCGCGTGTTTGAGACCCCTGGTCTAAAGCAACAAAGTCAAAGAATAAGTGTACAATACTTCAAAAACTCAATGTAGATAGTTCAGATATGTCATTAGAATTCTACTTTATTATCATGAAGTGTGAGTTATGTGCCTTCCACTTTATGACATATTTTGTTAAAAATCTAGGCTAAAAGTTAAACATCAGGCGAAACAGAAATAACTTTTTTAGAAACAAATTGACCATGGCAAAGCCACACTTGAATAGATTTCAATTGATTCAACCACAGCACTCTTAGACCCAACCCAGACATATCATGCTTTTATATGGCAAGCTTTAAATAGTCTCGGCGTCAGTTGTTAATGCTTTCTATATTTATATGAAGCCTAACCGAAGACATAAATAATCACAATATCCTACATGCTACGATTTGGTAAAAACACCTTAAATGGGTTGCAAAGGAGAATATATTTTTCACAAATGGAAGCTTATCCCATGATAGTGTAATGAAAGTTGTACTATTTTTAGAAGGGTGCATAAACATTAAAAAATCATGTTACACTAATGAATTTATACATTTTGCTGCATGACTTACAATGCATTGACATCGTTTTGGCCAATTTTTTCCAAGTCATCTTCAGAAATTGACAAATTTCCAGGAAAAGACTCGTACTGTAGAAAACATAAGCATGTTTAACATGCGGTTCAACTTTTGTGTGGTACATATTAAGTCTACACAGGCTTTTGTTAGAATTACAGCATAGCAAGTTTACAGTTTAAGCCAAATTTCAAGTTTCATACTTCATAAATTATACATAGGCATTCTGGCGCTCATCTAAGGCTGGCGGTTTTCTCAATATTTAATGTTATGCAACCTAGTACTTTGTTTGGACCATTTACAGAACATCCAAGATTTTGTACACCTAGAAACTGACCTTTCTGTGAAACTCCATTCGATGTAGAAGGCATTTTAGGTAGCAACCAATCAATTTTCCATAACCATGTGGTGTGTGACTCTAGACAAGTAGTTAAACATGGCCTTGATCAAACAGTAAAATCCTGTGACCATCACAATACTGCCAGCTTCTATGTAAACTTACACCACCACAGATACCAGCTAAGCTAATATAATGGGTGATTATAATTTCTTTCATTACCTTTATGCAATCTGCCAAGTTTCAAATTGTTGTTTAAAAAAAAACGAGGGTAAAAATTTGTGTTTGGCAGTTGTATACAATTTGTAAACTTAAAACGTACTAATTGATAATAATAGTTGTGATCTGTTCTCATCACTTTTATACTGATAAACTTTAAAGTTTCTTTGAAAGATCAAGTTTTAGGCTTTGTGTATGAAACGAAAAAAACATTCCCAAACATACTTATTCTGGAGTGACATAATACAACTTTTTTCGCAAAATATAGATGTTTGTTTACCCAGTTTCTGCCAAGATCCTTGAGTTGTTGTCTGTACTTAATAGAGTCTCTGATTACCTGAAGCACAAAAGGAAATAGCGTTTTTTCTATTGTATGGAATGTTAACCGCCGCTATTCTGGAAAAGTCCCTGTGCGCTGGGGTGAATAATAATATTATGATGTCAGGTTTCAGAAGCCTAGCATATCTTTGGCATGAGATTATGTGCTTTTTACAACATTTTAAAGCAATGTTGTATCATAAAATGTCCTCTTTTAACATGGAAATATTCACAAACTGGACTGCAAATAACCATTGATTTTTAAACTAGATTTTCAAAAAATTGTTTTATTACTCAGGAAAAAAAACAGTAAACTATATTGTAAGATCTAAGCAATATATCTGCTTGATTTGCTAAGCAAAAATTTTTTTTCACCTCAAGTCACACTCACCCACAAAGAAAAACCAGCCTTTCCCTAGTATGGATGCATAAATGTTAATTGGTAAAAATTAGCAATGTAAATAACTGTCAACCAAAATCATCAGCATACTAGACATGTCCAAATAAAGCAAATTCAATACAGCATGATTTAAAACACAAAACCTTGTATTTACATTGGGATGTCCTTCTCTAAGCAGTTTGTGTAGAACATGACAAAACTTCCAACCAACGATAGATTCCGATGATAAAGGCAATCTCCGAACAACGTGCCAAAATGTCTGAGCCCCTTTCTCTTGGTGTGTTCCAAGAATGGTATCTTTTAACATAAAAATGTAATATTATGGTTTTTAAGGTTTGTGACAATTTATAGTTTCCAATCTATAGGGTATATTTGATCTTTAACCCCTATTGTATGCGTACACACCAATTTTACTAGAATAACACAATTAAATATGCCCAAAATGTGCGATTTTAGCATTTATGAGACATTTTATTTCATTACATCTATGAGCCATATATTTTTATTCCGAATTTTATGTAGCGAATTTTTATGCATTTAACAACTAACTAACTAGAAATGTTGAACTTTATATCAGTTAAAACTCACTTCGAATATGTTTCTCTTTTGCAGCACACTCAACAGTGTTTATGGCCTTGTGTATACTTGTGGTCTGAAGAAAAATACAGAGTAATGTCAAAACAGGAACAGATAAAACCTTACAGGGTAGGTAATGGTTAAAGCATTTCCTGTGGTAAAAGCCTGAATGGAGATTGGGCTTGTAAAGATAATGTATTTGTATGTGGTTTTCATGATCAAATGTACATGACACGACATTTGGACTATGCAAGAAAGGCCAAATGGCCATAACAAAGTATAAAGCAATGAGTTTAACTGTTTTATAGCTTTTAATAATATGATGCAATTATCAATACATTCAATGGCCCACCCAACACACTTAAGTGTATGAGCCACATGATAGTTGTATGTATACTCTATAACAAACCAATAGCTCCAAGAAATCAGTTCAGAGGTTAAGCATTTTGACTCACTAAAAAATCAAGCGAAAGATGAAATGGTCTATTGCCATCCAGGTTGTCTAAAGAGGCTGCTTTCCTCATTGTTGTTTGCACAAGTTACACATACGCACATATATCCTTCAATTATTTTCAACTAGCATTTATATGGTATGTAACAAACTGACTGTCACACATGTGCAACTGTAACAAATAATGTTTATTTACAATCAGTCTGTTTGCTACACACATGTGTTCTAATTTAACTGCCAAACACAAATTTGTCCGTTACTTTTCTCAACTACTTGTTATGATTACTAATGTAAACAACCTATTTTTACCAGAAAAATAACACCACAAGACCATCACCCTTTTAAAAGTTCATTCCTCTTGATTAAGCTAAACAACAAGTATGACACCAGGACATGATACTACTGCCTGTGGCTGTCTCCCTATGACATCAACTCGATGATCCAAAAATAACTTCAATTTTAGTGCTTCATAACAAATTGTTTTAAGACACACTTTACAGTAAAAACACCCTTTAAAAACACTTACTGTCATAATTTTTTTAAACACAGTGCTTTGCATTTAGGGGGCTATGAGTTTATGACTATATGTTACTTTATGTTCTAGCCTGCACAGGACTTTGTTGCGGCGCCTTTTTGATTGGCAGCACCATTCTCTGCCGTGAGTAGGGAAACACTGACTGGAACAGGAAACACCGGAAGTACGCAATTAATTCACTGCACAGAGACTGCTCTGATTGTAGCACTTTTGCCAGTAGTGTAAGTGCCAGTGAGTTGTGATGACCTTGTTAACATGCGCATATAATTCGATACTATTTAGATAGGGTATTTACATACTGTAGACTTGTGCCTATGTCTCAGAACAGCAACAAAGATAAACAGAGGAGTCAAGGATAAATATAGTAGTACATGTATTGAGACAGCCGCATGGCCAATGCTGTTTAATTGCAACAGTTGTGCAGCACATGTAAAGGTATATATACTTGAAACAAAAAGCAAAGCTTGAATAACAAAAATACAAGAAATAAAGTTATAGAAAGCTACATACAAGTGTAAAAATAGTCCTAATATTTCTTAATTCACCTGAAACTTTTCAAAGTTTTCTCTTTCAGCATCTAGAGTTGGAGGTCCTCTTCTCAGAATATTCATCTTTGTCTAATGATTGTTGCAAAAGTATTTCATTCACTGATCATTGCAAAATATTGATTCAAAACTACTTACACTGTTTCCAAATAAAAACAATATTTAGTGTTGGAAATAATGTTGAAATGCATTTAGTTACTTAGGTTTTACAGAAAAACTTTTCATTATAGATAACAGGATTGTTATCTTTTCATTATAAAACAGCAAGTTAAATAAAACATTAAAATAGCACTCTATATTATTTGCTAGATACTGGATTGTTTAAGGACAGGTTTTTCAAAGGTATTATTATCAAAACCCAATATAAAAGTGTTATATGTATGAAAAAATTCACATAATAATTTGGCTTTTATTTTCTACCTCAATATTTAAGATATAAATACAACACTGCAACATAATTTTTAAACAGTTTTATTGCAAAGCAGGGAAACGATTTCAGGTAAAATGCTATCTCTATTTTGCACTGTAATATCAAACACTTTTGCATTTGGCAAAGCCCTAATATGTTCAACAAATGGAATTCCACCTCCTCTTCGCATTGGAATCGTTCCTAAAATGGTTACGTCTGTGCGTTTAAGAAGTGTGGTTACTTTTGCTTGAAACGTCTTGCTAAACAGCTCCATTTTCCCAACTTCATCAAGAACGAAAATGCATTCAGGTGCGCAACTGTCAAAGATGGGCTTCACAAAATCCTCAAACTCATTCACACAGACCGAATATTTTCCAACATTCGGACGCTTACGAAAAGTAGCCTGTTCTTCGACACGAGCTAAGGAGCAACGAAAACTATCTGCCACAGAAACGGCATCAAATCCTATTCTGTGCCCATGCGAACGAACTTCCTCAGTGTAAAACCCATTTAGAGGGAATTGACCTTTTATAGCGTCGGTACACTTTCGGACAAGAGTTGTTTTTCCAACGCCAGGGGGGCCCGTGAGGAACACATGCAAACGCTCCATTCTCCAGCATGCCAAAGTGAAAAAATACGGAAAGGGGCGAAACACTTGTCAAGGCGAAAATAATTGCTTTAATAGTAAATTTTGGGAAATTCAGGTGGCAAAAATAATTGCTTTGATAGTAAATTATTGGAAATTCAGGTTGTAAATCCCCCAGCGTGTTTCAGCCTTAAACTATTGTAATGGATTGGAACACAGCCAACATTATGACTTCAGCTTCAGCCATTTTGTTATGTAACCTTACCGCAGAGGAATAAATGCAAGTTTATTACTGTGGTGCACTGTGAGCGGCCAGACATCGTAAGAACTGAAACGGTGAAAGTACACGCAAACCTTATCACCTGAAATGGTTTGTTTTGCTATTTTGCAGACGTTTTTCACAGTATTGTTAGTTTATCACAAACAATAAAAACAACAAGACCTGGTTTACGTTTTAATTGTTTTGCTCACAATTTATTTCTACAATCAAGCTTAGGTTATGCAAACGGATTTTAGATTGGCGTATTTTTTCATATTGTAGTGAACATGATGCTGAATTGCGGCTGAGTAGGTCAAAAATGTACCAGACAACAGATATAGAACTGTAATAATTGTGGCTCGAACTAGAGGACAGACGACAAAATGCATCATACAAAAGTGTTGGCGTGAACGTAAGTCCACTTTAGGGAAAAACAGCCCAAGGCCCCAAATCCATGCAAACACGTGTGATTTTGTGAGAGAAAACCCAAAACTTATATTGTTGGGAGTATACCGCCCACACACGACAATATTATTAAAATATTCTAACCACACAACAGCGCTACTAGCTGTTGCCAAGCATTTAGCAACGCTGACTAGCGTGCAAGAAGTACGTGTTACAATAGAATTATTTTAGTTGATCTATTTGATTTACAAATGTGTATTGCAATTTGATGGCAAAGGTGGCTTTGTTACCAAACAAAGGCGG
>QXVZ01003924.1:0-11429 GCA_008931825.1 Phallusia fumigata
CCATTGACAGTAGCCGCGCACGTCTACACCGTCAACCCGAATCGCTGCAAATACAATGTTGTTTCGTGAAAAAAAATACAGTGTGATTTGGCGATTTGTGCAACTGGGCAACGCAGTATCACAACATCAGACTGGAGCGATTGAATCTACGAAATTGTGTTCAGCTTTTGATGTCAAACTGGGACAAGTGTGTTTGTTGTTTTTTAAACTTAAACAAACTTATTTAAAAGTTAACTTGGTAGGCAGGCATCTAATTTAAATTAGTGTAAAAAAATGTCTGTAACACTCTCCAGGTTGTAACTGCATTCTATAAATACACAACCGAACCAGGGATTAGACCAAGAACCACTTTATTTGCGGCGAAAGCAAGCCCCGACTTGGCCATTAGCTTTATTGGGAATATCAATTGACAACACGTGGCTGCTGCCGAAAAACAAATTTAATCAGTGTTAATTTGTAATGCAACTAATCTCTCTGACGCACTTCTGTCAATGTGTGCCTGCGAAGCACTTGAAGCCCACAGTGCCTGGTCCTGCAAGACGCTGCGGTTTGCTGATTGCACAGCGATTACTCAGCACAAACAATTTTCACTCGCGTAATTATGAATCAGCAAAAACGATAAGATTCATTGACCTGCTGTAAAAGTTAGGAAAGGTTGTATGTTGTTCAGTTGGGTTAGGTTAGTTGTATGGGTAAAGGTCATTTTAATTCGAGCTTTGTGTGTCCAATCAAGGTAACGCCTTTTATCATTTGGCAAAATACATCAAACATATTCTTCCTTTATATCAATTCAAAACCGCCGTATAGTGGAGTAAGCAAAAAAAAACTTTAATACGTGTAAAATGCAAACTATGGTTCTAATAATTTTGGGTGTGACATGTTGGGTTAGCTGCTAAGCAACGACAACTTAGGCACGAAACGAGTTACGCTGCGACAAAAGCGTTTCTGGTACAATTCTAAGAAAAAACACTTTTAAGCACAAATCCAGTTTTTCACTTTTTAAATTTTCTAACGATCGATACATTTTACCATTTACTAATGTATAGGTAACATCCAGTAATTTCTTTTCGTTACTGTTCGAATTCGAGTTGGGTCGCCACCTAAAAACTCAAATTCTTTATAAACTTAAGTTAAAGCGGTACAAGGTGGTATGACTAAGCAGAGGTCATAATGAGTCAGCTGTAATTCAAAGCCACCAAACAATCAAAAGAATCTGAACACAAGTAGAACTGTACCGAACTTGCACACAGTGTGTGTTTGTGACAAACATCATGGTGTTTAAACTCCTATGCTGTTTGACAGTTACCGAGATGCAAACAGTCATTGCGTTAATCTTAAGACAATATTTGAGGCCGATTTATCATGCAGCTAATTCCTCTATATTTTTGCCAGAGACTATCAATAGCTTGAGTGATGCATAACGCGACAGTTACAAAAAAATTAACCCATGGTCTTAGGTCAATTGCAACCACCTTCGAAAACAAAATCCAAGTACCGATTAAAACCTAATGCTTATTGACATTTTTAAAACACAGCTGCTCCAATTTGTTTTTGTCGTGAAAAGAACTTTGCTTTGTGATGCTCTGATTTTGGCCAATATTGACTCGAATGTCGGACACCGTTTGAACTAACTGCAATACAAACGTAAGCTCACAAACTTCTTTTGTATCCCACGGAACCTGTTTGACGAATCACTACCGTGTTTTACCTGCTTTTGTAGCTTAAAGGGCAAACTTTAACCGGTAAAACTGCGAAAAAGAAAAACCAAATCAGGGAGTTGCAGCGTGTTTAAATTAGGTCAAAGTTTTTGAGCTTTGCACGGACGCAGTTGCTTTTGGGAACAATTGCTTTTTAGACGGACGCAGTTGCTTTTTAGAAAAGATTTTACAGTACGCTGCAACTGTCAAACAAGTAAAACACTGGTTATGAACATAAAACCTCATCCAACCATCAGTTTCAGGTGAGATATTTAGCGAAATATGCTTTTTGTTTGCTTCCACATTATCTGTCCACTAGTTTTGTGGCATACGTTTACATTTTATGTTTTACACTGTTGGGAAGTATTAAATGGAATAACAATATGCGGACAAAAGTATAAAGTGTGGGTGAACATGTGAATTTGTGATTTTTTGCAAGCATTGTAGTCATTTTCTTGTGTAAATGCATGGCATTTACCTTTTAGCACCTCGTTGAGATGAGATTTTAGGTAATAAATTCTACGGAAATCGTCGTAGATATAGCTCTCCTCAAACCCATTCTCGGTTATCCAGATAGGCATCTCTCCAAACTCAGCCCTGACGTAGTTTAACAGCCTCCGGATCCCATATGCGACCGGTCGGAGCCAACTGGATCCTACGATAAAACACATTTTTTTACAAATACAGGCAGCGTCTATAGGCTTAAATGTGCAGTTGGAATTAAACCTTGATACCAGTAAATAAAAAAGGCAAAAATAAACTTCGAAATTTTTCGAAAAAATCTCCAAAATTGACAATTAACGCAACGTTGCTACAATTACATATCATGTAGATTTAGATTTAAAGTGCTTTCAACATCATGATCACATGTTCAAACAATACCTGGTGATTGGTCCCATCTTGTATCACAACTTTTGATGGCATCCATATCAAAGATGTAGCTCACGAACGCGGGTATAGTCGGGTAGTTGTAGAAGGGTTCCACATATCTCGTTGTGTACATCTGCAGTGCAAAGAAGTCTGCAGAGTGGTTAAGGAGTGCTTTCTCCTCCTCGGTGAACTCGGGAAGTCGGCTTCCCATCCAAGACCAGTCCGACTGATTCTGGGTTTTGTTGTAAACCATTTCTGCAAAGCGATTTGTATGAGCTGCGTACAGTTTTTCGTGGCCTAGTTGGTATTTGTCACTTCCGTAACATAGGGACTTGTCTCCCGTTTTAAACATTGTTTTCTATTCTCTAAATGAGTTCTAGCTAGAAAAACATTTACGTAATATTAAAAGATATCACGAAGCTTGTGTAAACTATAAGACTTTAACAACTAGAGCCTAAAAGTTTAATTTGGGATAAACGCAAAGTATTTAAACGCACACCTTTAAGTAATTCAGGGTAATCCCCGTTGACAAAGACAGGGTGAGCAAACCAGCCGATCTCTGATTGGATGAAACGATCTGTTGCGTCCCAATGAGCGGCCGATTCTGGATCACGTGGTTCTAACCATTCTGTGCTTAGAGTTATTGATACTCCTTCACCGGTGGTGTTCTTGTCCGGATAAATTTCGTGATATCTGTGCAAAAAGCGTCGGTACAGTCAATAATTTAAAACATTTTTAACACATTGGCGTGAAAACAGTGTTTAATAGCGGTGTGTAAGATTTAAAAAACGATTTGTAATTGTGATACTATAGTCGTCAAGTGAAGATTTGAAGCTTATTGGAGTTTTACGAAATGGTTTAAAGCAAAAAAACGGAGTAGATTGTTACCAACTATAACCTATACGGTGCAAGTAGAGTTTAAACAAAGTGAAACAACATGGATTTGAACCTTAGAAGGTTTAAGTCTACTACCGCACTTTAGGTTGATTTAAACAATCTGTTTCATCTCACCTTCTGTATGCGTTTGCGTGTGACAGCAACATGTGGTGTCCGCACAAATAGGTCCCGATTTCAGGCTCAAGCAGTCCGGGAGCACTGACTCCAATCCCGTGACCCAAACCACAGTAATTGTATGGCTCGTTGAACGTGAAAAAATGATTGACTCTGTCACCAAAGGTACTAAACACAAAGTCAGCGTAGTCCAGGAAATGTGGAATAATGTTGCTGCTGTTGAACCCGCCAAATTCCTCCTGCAGGACTTGTGGGGTGTCCCAGTGGAACAGGGTTACCATGGGTTGCACACCTGCCGACAGAAGCTGGTCTATGACGTAGTTATAAAAGTCGACCCCTTCTTGAAGAAATCCCGAGGCGAATTTTCCGTCNTGTTTTCTATTCTCTAAATGAGTTCTAGCTAAAAAAACATTTAAGTAATATTAAAAAAAATCACGAAGTTCGCAAAATTGTGTAAACCATTAACAATTAGAGCCTAAAAGTTTAATTTGGGATAAACGCAAAGTATTTATACGCACACCTTTAAGTAATTCAGGGTAATCCCCATTGACAAAGACAGGGTGAGCAAACCAGCCGATCTCTGATTGAATGAAACGATCTGTTGCGTCCCAATGAGCGGCCGATTCTGGATCACGTGGTTCTAACCATTCTGTGCTTAGAGTTATTGATACTCCTTCACCGGTGGTGTTCTTGTCCGGATAAATTTCGTGATATCTGTGCAAAAAGCGTCGGTACAGTCAATAATTTAAAACATTTTAACACATTGGCGTGAAAACAGTGTTTAATAGCGGTGTGTAAGATTTAAAAACGATTTGTAATTGTGATACTATAGTCGTCAAGTGAAGATTTGAAGCTTATTGGAGTTTTACGAAATGGTTCAAAGCAAAAAAACGGTGTAGATTGTTACCAACTATAACCTATACGGTGCAAGTAGAGTTTAAACAAAGTGAAACAACATGGATTTGAACCTTAAAAGGTTTAAGTCTACTACCGCACTTTAGGTTGATTTAAACAATCTGATTCATCTCACCTTCTGTATGCGTTTGCGTGTGATAGCAACATGTGGTGTCCGCACAAATATGTCCCGATTTCAGGCTCAAGCAGTCCAGGAGCACTGACTCCAATCCCGTGACCCAAACCACAGTAATTATATGGCTCGTTGAACGTGAAAAAATGATTGACTCTGCCACCAAAGGTTCTAAACACAAAGTCAGCGTAGTCCAGGAAATGTGGAATAATGTTGCTGCTGTTGAATCCGCCAAATTCGTCCTGCAGGGCTTGTGGGGTGTCCCAGTGGAACAGGGTCACCATGGGTTGCACACCTGCCAACAGAAGCTGGTCTATGACGTAGTTATAAAAGTCGACTCCTCCTTGAAGAGGTCCCGAGGCGAATTTTCCGTCGGGAAATATTCGCGCCCAACTCATTGAGAATCTGTAGTGTGTGAGTCCCAGTTGCTTGATCACTTCCAGATCTTGGTCGAATCGATGATACGTGTCACATGCAACGTCACCAGTTTGATTACGTAGATATCTGCATGAAATACATTTGGTCTCTGAATAAACTTTTAACTACGCACGAAGAAAACAAAAACCAAACACAATGTTAACAGGTAACGTTTTTATAATCCAACGCGGCAAAAGCTCTTGATGATGTTACAGTTGCAAAACGTGGTTATATCACCACTGCATTATTTGACAGGGTTTTCACAGCAGCGTCATAGTCTACAGTCAAATTGTTAACGTGATTGTTATAGAAGTTTGTTTATCGCTGGGGACAAGGATGGCAGTATGGAACGGTACATTGGTACAGTACGGTAAGCAGCAAAAAATCATCTAAAAATGGTACTGTATGCCCTTCGCACAACTCAATACGTACTGCCATCCTTGGCAGGGGATCGTCAAAAACTACCGTTCCCCTTAAAAGCTCCTTTTTGCCCATTTTATCACCTACTTACCGACATTGAGCGTCGTGGGTGTATTTATCCCAAACACTTTCGCCTTTTCCTTCAGCATTCCAACCGCCTTCGATCTGGTAAGCAGCGGTTGCCGTCCCCCACCCGAAATCAGCGGGGAAATCCCCGTAGTACATACTGTCTCTTTCTCTTGAATCTTGGCGTAAAAACTTTTCCCATACTGTCCGTCCTTGCTCTG
Source organism: Phallusia fumigata (assembly GCA_008931825.1). Classification (NCBI taxonomy): domain Eukaryota; kingdom Metazoa; phylum Chordata; class Ascidiacea; order Phlebobranchia; family Ascidiidae; genus Phallusia; species Phallusia fumigata. Next base: position 5,730 of record QXVZ01003924.1, read on the forward strand.
TAAATATGTCAAAATTTGTGACATAAAAGGAAAGATTTTCGCAACAGTATTTTTAAACGGATTTTGTCTGTAATCCTGACTTCCACCTTGTGCCATACCGGTCCTTTGCCACAATGCTAAAGACCAGTCGTAACAATGTAGTTTGGGTGGTAATTGTTCCAGAACGATAGCTGTAACCTATCACTTGATCAGCACATTATAAATTCACACAACAATACTTTAAATCTTTTAGTTTGCTCACAATTCTCTAATATTAGTTCAGTTTAGATACGTTTCTCTATAGAAAGGCATTTCGTTGTTCACACCCTGGCGAATGTGTGTTTTAGTTGTGTTAGGTTTAAATGTTCTAAACGCATGGTACGCGAACCTTGGACTCTCGTATTGCGAAGTTTTGCACCGGCCCCTTGTGTTTTACAATAATAATTTGGGCGGCATTGTTCGAAGTAAAACTGCACCAAATTAGAAGTTACTAACTTTCAAAAATGTTACACAACGAATATTATAACGTAGTAAAGCAAATAGGTCGTTGCCTATCTCACTTTTGCAGTAACCCGGTCAGATACATAGTTTCGCTGACAAAGTCAGCATAAAAATAAACAAAGAATTGTTGCGACACTTAACGCGTTCAGACTCACTTACCTACAGCAGTTGCGCAACCGACAATTGCCAACAGCAATACAACCCTAAAATATTTCATCCCCGATCCACCACCAGCCAACATATTTGCCGGCAGAAAATCCTGCAACGTTTCGACATAAAACAGTAAGCGTAAAGAAAAAAACTATACTATGACGTCGTATCCGGAAGTGCCGAAACATTACTAATCGCTAAAATCGCTGATTTCAACGGTTATTTTGACGTTTTTTTAGAATCAGTTACACAGGCGTTTGAGTATATGCGCGCAAACACACATAATCACATCTGCCAAAATCCTAACATTTTATTATATTTTCCGCTTCCAACCTGAATACTAATACATAGACAAGTTGCACCTTTGTTGCATCGGCGTCAAATGCCTACTTTTTCTACATTTCTCTTCTTTTATATTGTTTTCTGCAGGGCTTGCACATGTCTCTTGCCACACGGTACCCACGCTGTTTGCAGAGTTCCTATGCATTAACCTTTGATCGTCAACAAGGAGGGGAGACCGTCGGACGTGGTCTGGGCTTGTCTGTTTACTTCTGGTGGCAATAAATTCAGTCCATTACTAAATTGCATTGTCGCCCTTCAATGAGATTTACTCACGCGGCATCACCACTTACGACCTGTTTGCCTGTACTCTAACGCAGGCTTGAAATGGGTTTCCTAACAAGTTTTGTGCACTCAACTGTATAAACCGATTGTTTAAAAATAGTTTTCACCGTGCATGTAAAACGATATGTAGTACGAGCAGGTTTTCACAATTAAAAGAACAGGTAATTAATCGCAAACAATGAAACTACCCTTGTGGCACATCGAGCGCAATCCAGACCCACTAACTCTCAGTCAAAAGAGCACGGGGGTAAAAACTTACTACTAGGAAATTGCATTACAATTTGCATCACGAAAACACTGATGGAAAAGAAATCAAAAAACGTACAACACTAGTTGCTGGGCAACTACAAAATCAACACTTGGCCGAACGGCACAAGGCGCTCAACCCATATATAGACAGAGAAACCCTGGTCAGAATTCGTACTCAGGAGCGTCCAAGGTTCGGATACAGGTAAATGAACAAAGAAAAACAGCGCCTTGAGCACAAACACGACCAATTAAAACCACAACGGTGATGACAGTCTGATGGGCAATATTCCTCCCACCTTTGTTATTTAGTTGGTTATGATACATTGACCAGTTTCGTGCAAAACTTCACTTTGCATAAACACGATCGTTGTAATGTGCGACCGATAGAATACCGATATGTGTTACATTATTGATTGCGACGTTAGGGCTACGTTACTGTCCATGAGTCGTTACTATAATGACTACTTTTCCGTTCTTTGGTATGAGGCAGATGGAATATATGACATGCCGAACGGAAAACTCGGTATATGGGACAAAGGTGGGGCAAATAACTGTTGCAAGTATGGGTTGAACAACATTCTGGGGGCCATGAAAGACCTGTCGGGGTTGGTAGCGTTCCATCGGGTGGGAACAATCCCATTGACCGGTGTAGATTGGTTGTTTAAACTCGTTAGCACCATCGTGTGTCCTATGTTCCCAGTTCTGCTTAAGTCGACAGGACCTGACGACGCACTGGCGACGAGATGTGACGTCGCAATACACGAATACCGCTGAAACGAATGTGGGGCATCTATACCAGTGGACGCATGTTCATTATGACTATTTTCTTTGTCGTCCGCCGGGTCTTTATTTGCTGGCGAATTGGCCACACTTGCAACTGCTCTTTGAGTTGTGTGATGTGGTGTGGGCATGAACACCGGTGACATGTCCTGCACTTGGATTGTCATGATGGTTTCGGCAAATTTGTTGCTTATTGATCGGATACTAGCCAACTGCGAACACATATTTTGAAACCAAGTTAAACCTGTTTGTAGCATTAACAGCGCCGAGCATGTATTGATGCGTTTGATGATAAACTGCTTCATGATCCATAATTAAGTTAGAGACGATGTATATTCTATTCATAATAGTTTAATCTTAAGATATTATTAAACGTATTTCACGACAAAAATCAATACCTGCTTCACCCAGAAAAGCAATACCTGCTTTAACTTATACCTTGTGTAGTATTTGTTGAAGTAGATTAGGTTTGTCAGGTCTTCTCCTTAACAAATGGTTACTATAGGCCCACAAGATGGCGCCATTAGCTTCGTCCACTTTGGCAGGTTCCCTGATTTCCAAACAACCTAAAATATGTAGAATGTAGTGAAGCGACAAGTTGCTTACTGTTTTTTGGTAAAAAGTGGAATTCAAGGGAGTAAAAACCCTTCTGTTTCAACAATCAACACAAGTAGCGGGACAACCGATCCACCCCGATAAGGCACGGTTAAAGTTACCTGCTCGGAAAATAATTAAAGCCTGTATGACTGCCACATCTACGTCACAAAGATCTAATAAAGTCATGTCCTCCGCCAAGTCGAATAAGGGATCGACTAAGCTTTGTAAAGGCGTTGATCTCATTTCTTCCCTGGTGACTTCGACCCTTGGAAAAATTGGAAGTCGTTTGTGCGAAATTGGGTCTAAATTAGACGCTGCCTGCATCACGATAACTTCCATGCAGCTGTTCTTGAGCAACGACACTTGGTCCTCCGTCGATATCTTTGTAAGACATAAATCAGTGATAAACTTTCATTGTAATTTGTTTCTAAACGTTAAATGAAAATTTTATGCGAGTTGTAGACATTTTGAGTAAAAAAAGTAGTAACGTCAAAGGTAAGGCGCAATTAACTTACTATTGAATAAATTAGGTGGTGTTTTGCCAGAACTTACGCTGTTAACGAACATTGGGACTCGTTTTGCGAAATCCACGACGCCCGTGATTGCACTGGTAAGAGCCGATGAAAACATGTCGCCAGACGGCAGTAGTGAGTCATCACTGACGATTATACGCTACAAAAAATCTTTTAATTGCAATGTTACAACACTTTCAATTTCAGTTTGTTAATTGATTCACCTTCGATTGGTTAAACGCTCGAACGATTGAATCAATCACGCCGCTTTCTGTGTGCTGAGGTGTCTCCCTTTCCCAACCAAATTGATGTATCACGTGACTAATCTCTTTTCGTCTCCGCAGCGCCCTATTGTGTTCAATTAGCCGCCGCTTAGCAACCCGTTTCTCCTCGTCCAAAACCACTTAATGCAAATACAAAGTACATACAAAAGCAGCCAAAAACATATTGTTTCCTTAACAACTACCTCAAACCATGAAAATTCAAAATGTAAAAGTACCATTTTGCTTTTTTGCTAATGGTACGCTGTAATTAGTTCAAAAATAATCTGGTTTTAGTTTTTACTTTTTTCTATATTTGTTAGCACTGGATATAGTACGTGCCATTCCCCGGAAATAAAGAAGAAAAGCAAAACTCCCGAAGTATTTTGTTTACAAATTTCTACTTACGGTTGGTTGCCATGCCAACAGCGAGGCACTTTCGATATCTACACAATTGGCACTGATTTCGCGAGATTTTGTTTATCTCGCAGCGCTCATCGGATTTACAGCGGTAGCTTTCCTGCAGACTCTTCTGCACAGTTCGGCGAAAAAATCCCTACGATAAACAAAACATTACTTTTACGTTACCGCAAGCTCAACATTTTATACATATAGGTATACAATAATAACCATAAGGAAGGACAATTGATCAGGCGACTGTGGGTTATCTCGCCTTGATTCCTTATCTTATTAAGCGGAAAAAATTAATGGCATTGCTTTCAGCCAAAATAACCTGAAACAGCTAATCCAAAGTAAATTCACCGACCACAAAAAGTCCAGGATAGGAACAGAATAAAAAAAATTAAACTGTACGTCAGTATGTAGGTTTTTCAGAAGCATATTATTTCGAGTATAACCCATTCGAGTTTGATAAGGCAATACTCGTTCTCACCTTACAACCTTCGCACGTGATACAGCGGTAATGGTAACCGGTCGCTTTGTCGCCACACACAACGCACTTTTCATTTCCGTCCAAATAACTTGGTATATAACCTGCAACGGTAAATGTTTATAACTTTTGCTAATTTTCAGACGGTCCAAATGCAGTTTTATTGCCAAACCTTTCATTGATTTCTTGTCTCTAAAACTCGCGTGTTTCCGTCGCTGAATGATGGGATCACGTGCTTCCATATTTCCTGTATTTTGTTTGTTTGTCACATCTTAAAATTATAAGCAACAATCATACATTTTCTGTTCTTTGCTCTTGTCAAAAACAAAATAAGTTTTAGTTCAAGGATATGCAGCCTCTCGGCACATAGTGTTTAGCAAGTATTATAAGATGGCCAACTATTTGCAACAAAGTCATAGTCGTTTTGAACCTAACCTGAAGCTGATTACAGCCCTTACCTGATTCTTGTATTCTTTCAACTGACACGTGGTCACCTCTGTTCGTCTTGGTGGAGAGCCGGCTCTATTTCTTCTCCCGGCGACGACCTGAACACTCCAGATCTCTCCATCTTATTGTTCTTGTGTACTTTGTACCTGGTTCTGTCCCAGTTACCTGCTTTCCCTGTTCTGACTCGATACAGTGTCCCTCGAATGATTTCAACCGCTACGCATATGGAGAAAAAAATTAACTTAAATAACGTTACAAAACAGTTTAATCCACCGCTTTAATGCGTAAAATTGGAAACAAAAAAGGATATTAAACTGGAAGTAAGAAGCACCTTGTCGAAATATGACATAATAAAAAATGTTGGATATGAAATTGGTTTAGTATGACGTCATTAATGTCAAGTTGTATTTTTAGATTGTTGTGTGAAAAAGGAATGACACAATGCGTATGACTATATGACGTGTAGAGTTGTCATTCAGAATTCGAACATCAAAGATTATCTGATCGTTATGGATTACTATAGGTGAGATTTACAAGAAAACTAAATTTGGTTATCGCAAGAAACTTGAAGCAGGATTTTAGCAATTAACAGTGTTCCGGAATCTTACCTAAAATCTAAGATACTTTCCCAAAACCTTTGCTTTCCACAAAATGCCTTCAAACGTTTTGTTGAACAGCAACGTTCGAAGCCCACGTTGCGAAAATTCCATTC
>QXVZ01003926.1:0-54747 GCA_008931825.1 Phallusia fumigata
TATATATCCAACATAATGAAGGAAATGGTAGATATGGAAAACATCAATTTGGGGTGGTAGTGTATGTGGAATGAAAATAAGGAGAACGCCACCTCTCTAGTTTCTGTGGACAAGCTGTGTGTGTGGACAAGCTGCACTTTCACAGCTGGTAGATATGGTCATGGCAGTGTGTCGTCTGTTTCAATTGACTCCATAGCCCCAAGAGTTACCCCGCTAGCCCCCAAAAAGGGTGAAATATTTCCTAGCACGTTGTCTAGGCATGAAATATTTTTCAGATTTGAATGAACTTTCACAGCTTGTAGGTATGGTAATGGAGTTTTGTCATCAGTTTTGTTTCACCCTATAGCCCCAACAGTTACCCCACTAGCCCTCTAAAATGAGTCAAATTGTTAGACATTCTCCAAATTAGATGAAATTTGGACAGTTTGTACAAAATGTCGTTGTGGTGCAATAATTTATGCCCTTTTCCCCATAGCCCCAGCAGTTACCCCATTAGCCCCCTAAAATGGGTCAATTTGTTAAACAATGCCTAAATTGGATGAAATTAATACATTTTTAGAGCATTTCATTGTGGAACAGTCATGGCTGTGTTTTACATTATATTCCCAGTTTCAAATTGCTGAACAATGTCGGGAAGGGGGTGAAATTTGAACAGTTTGTGTAGCATATCATTGTGGTGCAATAGTTGATATGTTTTACTTTAGAACCCAAGCAGTCACCCCACTAGCCCACTAATGTGGGTCAAGCTATTAAAAAATGTCCGAATTGGATTTAATTTTAACAATTTGTATAACAGTTATTGTGGTGAATTTGTTGCTGTGTTTTTAAAAATTTAGGCCAATACATTCAGCCTTTTGGTCATGAACTTGCTGTAATAGCTTGTCTTTTCAGGTGTCTGCAAATGAAGTTTGGGTCAGCAGTTTGTCAATGCTACCTCAGCCTATGCACCTGGCTTTAACCAATTTAATATTTGACGTGGCAGCGTAATTCATGACATTGGACACATTTTTGGTGTATCCATTGTATTTTCATGGTAAACATATTTTTGTGTTTTTTTTGTTCAAGTTCTTTACTTTCTTCTGGTTGGAGTTACCTACTGGTGTAACACATCTGTACATGACTTGGCAAAACTGAACAACAACATTAGTTGAAATTTGCTTGCAATTTTTCTGTAATATAAAAGGTGTGGTTGTCGGCATGACAATTTTGCTGTAATTAACATAACTTTTCTGTAATATGAAAGTGAATTGTAGTGCGCTAAAAGTGTAGCTAGGACAGGACTTCACATGGTGATTTATCCTTATTTTTTCCAACTGACTGTTAGTCAATTATAGAGTTTTACTTTTTAGGCAACAGTGCCATTTTTATCACTGTCCATCTGCATATTTTTGCTATTTACTGCCTTGTTAAAACTGATTTTGCTGCTACATTTTTGGCACTTTTTTGCCTCTTTCATAACCAAGTTGCTGCAAAGTTTTTTTTTGTTTTTCATAGTACTTACAAAACATTTTGTTTCTTTAGTACTATTTAAATTGGAATTGTTTGATCAAAACAGGTAAAATTTAAGGATAAATGTGTGTTTGAACTTGAACAAACAAACAAAAACTAATATTAAAATACTTTTTTATTTATTTTTCATCCAGCAGCACATTTTTTGGAACTTGGCAATGTATCATGTCCGACAAAGTGTCTGGAAAGTTCCCCTTTTTGGAATTTCCGTCACTATATTTTGGCCTTTTTGCCACCACATCATACTTTTTTGACCGACAATAAAAATCTGAACCATCTCTAAACTCATTTGTAATCTATTGTGTTATTATTGTGAAATAAACAGGCATTTATTTTGTAGACGATTTGACAACTTATATTGTCATTATAAGTTAAGCTGACGTTTGAATAAGGTGTTTTGGCAGTCTTTTTTGCTGCCAAATTGTTTCTTGTTTTACCATCTTTCGTACAAGCATAACAATATACACACCCAAAATATCTTTCGTACAAGCATAACAATATACACACCCACGAAGTTTCCATTCTGGGTAAATCCACACTGCTTGTGATATGGCAGTGAACACCTGCCCAATACCACGTTTATTCATATCTGTAAGTGTTCAATTATGTAAGGTTACAGTTCAAAAACCTTGTGATGTGAAATCGAAGTGTTGAACAGTACTGAGTTAAAAGAAAAACTCCTTGCAAGTAGAAAAGAAGCGAAAACGATAATATACAAAACACTGAAAATATGCTGTTGCTGAATGCTAAAAAGCAGAACGCGTAATCTTAGTTTGCATCAAAAAGAAAAAAAGTATCGTAAGCAACCGAAATTTAAGCAGGGGGCATGCAACAAAAAGGATGAGCGAAAAGACTGAGAAACAAAGAAAACAACTCCCATTTGACATGAAACAACCGAGTTTAAAACCCTAGTGTAAAGAGCATAGTCAAAAACCCCCCTGTGCACATAATGTATGGAAGGCACTGAAAACAATTGCTGCTAAACGAGACACAAACAGCAAGACATTTCACCGCACTAAACATTCCGATCAAACAAGACACTATACAAGTAGATATATGCTGAATCATAGGTATTAGCAGACAGCGCAAGTGTGGTGTCAACAAAAATGCAATCCGCCAACAATCACCACGCTCGTATTGGCTAATTGGCACGAGAGAAAGACAAGATAAATAACCTCCCCTGCGTAATCTTCTTTTGAGTGTTTGGAACATCAAGTGATGTTTAAAACAGGATTAGGCGTTTATTCTCGTACAGACTTGACATCTGCTTATTCTCATTCTAAGGTTGCCCGCTTTCAAAGTTTCCATAGGTGGCGTGTCAAATTGTTCGTCGGGCGTTATTGTCGAAAGCCAAAAGCTGTACTGGTTGTTATAGTAGAAGCAATGTCCTCTGGCCCCGTTACATTCGATGAACGGTGTTGCTCTGAAATCTTGCAAACACGAACCTGGGCTTGACAACGATTGGCCACTTCCTTCTGCACCAGCAGCGGTGTGCTAAAAAGAAGTTTTGTTGTGAAAGAGTTAAACAGCGGACAAAACGCCTAAGTTTATTAGTATGAGCAAAACTTAAGCCTACCATAGCGAAACTGTATCCAAACCACAGTCCCTTCCATCCAGAGGGACACGGTGGTACGACCATATCTTGGCTGTGAACAGCCATTGCAACTGACCGAGATTCACACACGGAACATCTACTGATGTGCTCTTGGACCTGCAGTAAAAGAAGCATCAAATGCGGTTTGTTGATGCATAATGTGCTTTGTAGAAATTTTTGTAGTTTCACTTACCATGTCCACCGCCACTGGCATCATAGGAATGGGTGCCGTGGTTGACAACCAATACGATTTGTCGTTTCTGCTTCCGTACTTGCATACGTTGTTATTGTTGCAATACAAAAATGGCATCGTGCTAAAACGACGCATACAAGAACCTGACTGACCTGCAACAAAAACAACGGGTTACTTCGGTATCGGCGACACAGTTTACATGTGTGATGTGATGGTACCTAAATCCTGTCCATGTGCCTTTTCACTGCCTTCAAGGTAGAGTAAACTGAAGCCGTCCCATAACTTGTTCATGCCAACAGGACATTCTGGCACATCGACAGTTTGGCTGTGTTTGACTATAATGTGACCTGGAGGCCTCACTCGGCCAGCTTTTCCTGAAGCACCCTGTAGACCTGGTGTTCCATCGCTTCCAGGTAATCCCTTTGGACCAGTAAAGCCCTGTGGTCCGGAGTTTCCTCTTTGTCCGTGAGTCCCAGGAATTCCGTCTCTTCCATCCATACCACGTTCACCGGGCTCTCCCTGTCAATGACAATTCTGTTTATTTCTTGTGTCTATGAAGGTCGGTGCCTCATTAGTGAGCCTTCACGCTAAAGGTTCGAAGCGTTCAAATCTTTCACATTTAACGCATTCGATTTACATCTACGAGAAAATAGAATTCCTACCTTAAAACCCCTCGGACCTGGAAGTCCAGCTCTTCCTTTGGAACCAGGATAACCTTGAAGCCCTTGAAGTCCCGTTTCTCCTTTGTCTCCCGGTATTAACCGGGATGGTTCAATGGATATGCCTGGAGGTCCCTGTGCGCCACGTTCCCCAGTCGGACCTGGGTGACCAGGAAGGCCGGATGTACCAGGAAAGCCTATGACACCCTTTTCACCTACTGATCCAACCAATCCTTGTGCGCCTTTGTCGCCTTTGCCACCTGAAATGTACTGCCTGTGTTAGTAGCGGTTTTCGTAGCACAGTCTCTACCACGTTAACTTTAGAGTGTAGCCAAGTCAAAAAACAGTCGTTGAATTTGGCACAAGAATTTGATGATATTTTTAACCTTTAGTCCCTGGTATTCCGATTCGGCCAGGAATTCCATCTTCTCCGACAGGACCGGGAAGTCCATCAAGGCCGTTTAAACCCTGCTCGCCAGGCACTCCTTTGGAGCCTTTGTGGCCTCTTCGTCCGACGTGGCCTTGTTGACCTTGCAGACCGGGGCGTCCTTAAAAGACCAGGCGTAAAGATTACAAAAACGTAGCTCGATTATAGTGGTATTGAGGTTTGCCAGCCATCACCTTGGTCTCCTGGAAATCCACCTATTCCTGTCTCTCCGCGCTCACCCGTGACACCAGGGAAACCAGGTACACCAATATCTCCTGGAGCACCTCGGGGACCAGGCACGCCTTTCACACCTTCAGATAAAATTAATGGGTTTGTTCTTTTGTCGCCACGGTAAGTGGTGGGCCATTACTGTCAGATTAAACACGGACAAGTTTTAGGCATCTTGTGCTAGTTACTGTAAAATCCCACGATATTGTGCTAAGATGCCAAGGTTTTAATGACCTGAGGGTCCAGTAAGTCCTTGTAAGCCCCGTGGTCCGTCTCTTCCTTGGATGCCTTCATCTCCAACTTCACCTTTGAATCCTGTAAACGGGTATGAATATTTCCATTGACCGTTACCCACACAAACTAACTTGTTGTATTTTACCTTGTGGACCGCGGGTCCCCTTCGGTCCTGGAACGGTTGATTTTCCAGGATATCCTTTTGGACCAGGTTCTCCGTTTAAACCATCAAATCCGTTGGGTCCCGGTAATCCAGAAGTTCCTTTAGCAAACAAGTATGTCTAAATAATTTGCTAAATACACCCGTGTTGAAGATGAGAATTTACGGTGTCTGTATTGCACATTGTCAGGAACCAGTGGGGAGCAAAAGATTTGAAAAAGTTAGTACTAAATACGTAGATTCTATGCACAAAACTACTACCTTTCTCGCCTTTAGCTCCTTTGACTCCAGGAACCCCAAAGTCCCCAGGCAAGCCATCAAGACCTCGCGATCCTGGAGAACCTTTGTTTCCAGGAAAACCTCGGATTCCTTGTCAGCAAACAAAAAAGAACCTTAAGTGATTTAGCGCAAGAAGATTGTTTCAATTTAATCTGCCGTACCAGTAAATCCGGGCTGGCCAACGTCACCCCTTTCCCCTTTCAGACCCGGCGCTCCGTGGAGTCCGTCCATTCCAGGTGTTCCTTCCCTTCCCGGCAATCCTTGTCTTCCCGGTTTTCCGTTCTCCCCGTTCAACCCTGGAAATCCATTTCGACCTTTTGGTCCCGGTTCTCCTACGTCACCTACAAATACAATATTACAAGGGTCATCAATTAAGTTATTTTTTGCTGTCTCCTGTCAATTCAGTCTACTGTAAGTAAATTCATTTTAACGGCATTTTTTCAAGAAGTAGCAATTAAAACACAACACTTTACTGAAACATACTTATTGATGAGCGTTGTCGCAAACGTAGTAGTGGATGTACCTCATTCTCAACTGTGTTGCGCAATATTTGTGGGTTGGCCTAAAGTTACCTTGCGATCGAAAGGGCACATCAAATTTCAAAGACCTTTACAAACGCGATAACCGCAAACCTGTCAAATTCGAAAAACGTTTTGCTCTTTGACAAGCCACCGTAAGAAGTAATTGACCTGTTAATTCGACCAACAAATAATACCGTGTGGAAACTAAAACCTATACGTACAATTGTATAAAAGTTGGCTACTTGGTATGACAGCAGAATAGTAGGACTAACTAATAACACCCCGCTCTTTTTTGATACAGCAGACGTATCAGGTTTGCCTATATTCAGTCAAAGCTGAAAATATCACATTTGCGTGAAGCGACGGTCTGTTTCTAACCGCTGCGCTCTGTTGGTCGTAAATAGATCGTTTTGCGTCCCAGCGTTAAAATGTATTTTTGAGACTGTATTTTGAGGAACTACTAATTTGGGTCCCTAAACAAAAATATACCATGCCACGTACAGTACGTTTAAAGCATTTTTTAAGCAGCTTTTCGGCGTATTTCTTGCGGCCCTGTCTGTGTTTTTTTACACAGATAATGTAGGTGGTTTTTCGAGTTCGGTAAAAAATATTTTGAAAGTCTAGTCAATGATGTTTCAAGGAAAGCGTTACCTTTAGAGCCCTTAGGTCCAGGGAAACCAATCGCGCCATCAAGACCGGGATAACCTTTTTGTCCTGTTTTTCCGAAAACACCTGGGAATCCAACCGCACCTCTTTCGCCTCTTTGTCCCTTCTCACCCTTGTTGCCAGCAAATCCGTTCTGGCCGTTTTCACCGGGAACTCCAGGCTCACCGGGCGGGCCAGGAGGACCTGTCTCGCCCTGTTGGCCAGTAACGCCGACGGGTCCAGGTTTTCCTGCGTACATTGTTTGTAAAACTTTTGCTTTGGAAACAATTAAAAACAATGCTCTTGACATTAAATCGAAGAACACATTTTGCTTTGAAAAATGGAAATAAGCCAATGCAAGTGATTTCACGTACCATTATATCCATCGAGCCCCGGCTCTCCTCGGTCTCCTTGTGCGCCAGGATATCCTCTTAAAGCTTGTAGTTCAGCTGGGCCCATGGTGCCCTTTGCCCCCTTGGCACCCTTCAATCCTTCGAAACCTCGTAATCCTGAAAGTTTTATTGAATAGTCCTCAAGCTTTTAATTTATATGTTTCCTAGGTTTTTTTATTGGTAAATGCAAGAAAGAAGCTTTTCACTTACCTCTTTCTCCCTTGGTCCCAGGTATACCACTCATTCCACCCAAACCTTCCAATCCCTCTGCGCCATCGATACCGTCTTTTCCTGGTTCACCTGGTGGGCCTTGTGAACCTGTAAATGCACAGTTGTGAATACTTAAACCCAAAGACACTATTTCCGCAAAAGGGCATACCTGGAGGGCCTTTGGAGCCTTTAGGTCCCCGAAGGCCATCTTGACCATCTCGACCATCAAGTCCATTGGTTCCGGGTGGACCTTCTGACCCCAGTAAACCGGTTCGACCTAACATCGGTACATTAAACTTAAAAACGAATCAACATATTTCACACTCCCCATTAAACGAACCTTGAATTCCAGGTAGACCCGGTGCTCCCTTAACGCCTTTTAAAATACCACTTGCTGCTGGCCCAGGTGGACCAATCTCTCCCTTCTCGCCTCTGGGACCTTGACGTCCATCGTATCCCTGAGGTCCGTCTTCCCCAGGGGGACCTTGTCGGCCGATAAGCGCTGACTCCCCTTTTTCACCTTAAAAAATAGGTAAAATAAATTTAGAAAAAATACAATAAGCCAAGAAAACAGTTTTAGATACCAATAAACCATATAGTCGAAGTGTTTCACCACGATTTGTCAAAAGCTGCCACCTACAATTCGACCGCTAAATGAACAGTGACTACAAATAATTTTTTTGACTACTTCCCACCTTGAGGTCCGTCGAATCCTTGTATACCGGGTGGTCCAGGTTCTCCATCCAACCCAGGAAGACCCTGAGTGCCAGGAATACCCTGCGGACCAGTCAATCCAGTAATTCCCGGTTCCCCAATTGGGCCAGCGGCTCCCGGGTTTCCCTTTTGTCCACGCCTGCCTGCAAGACCTTGGAGTGACATGCCCCTCTCTCCCTTTTCACCATTAAATCCATCAAATCCGTCCTGTCCAGTAATACCACGTACTCCTATGGAACCTGGAACCCCAATTTCACCCTTTTCACCCCGAGGTCCAGTAAAACCTGAAACCATAAGCAAAAGTTTTTATTATTAACATGAAATTTACAAACAAGTTAAGTACACAATATTTTAACACATAGCTCAAAAACAATTGCGGAGTGGAAATGTTAATCCAATCTCTATGGATAGTTGAAGTGAGCCTACTTACGGTGTTATGTGTTATTTCGCTTTACCGGATTTAAAAATTGCCGGTTTTGCCAAGTTTTTCTTACTGTGTACCATCGTCAGGCGATCACCCAAAGCAAAATATCTGGAGTATATTTACCTTTTTCCCCTGCTAGACCTGGTGGTCCTGGTAGTCCAGTTTGACCGGGTGCACCATTTTCACCATTTGGTCCTATGCTTCCATCTGGTCCCCTAGTCCCCTTTTCACCCTTTAGTCCCTGCCTTCCACGTGGACCTCTCTCCCCATAGTTTCCTTTCAAGCCCTTCGGTGCTTCGTTTATTATTAGTTCACCCTGTGAACCTACACAGCAAACACACTGATGATGTATGTCTCATATGATGACAGAAAAATATAAGCTTGCCTTTTGCTCCTTCATATCCCCGTGGCCCCGGTGGTCCAAAACCTCCCTTTTCTCCTTTATTGCCTATAGGTCCGGGAAAACCGAACCCATCTCTTCCGGGTAGCCCATCTGGTCCTTGAGCACCACCAAATCCCTTCAAGCCTTCGATTCCTGGTAAACCTGTCGGCCCAACTTCGCCCTAAATATAAAAGAGGTTAACCAAGAGGCATGTAAAAGTTACATGACAATTTTTACCTTTTCTCCCTTGACACCATTACGGCCATTGGGACCATCTCTTCCTGGTAAACCCATTTCTCCCGGCGGTCCTTGCCCACCAGGTAAACCAGGCTCGCCCTTTTCAGCGGAAATGCCATCTTGGATAGTAGCTGGCTCGCCCTTGGTACCTTTTATTCCTGTTGGTCCTGGCTTTCCTCGTGGTCCCTGGTATTAAAAATATTGCAATTTCCTTGTCTGTTTAATTTTTACCCAAGCCTGGCGAAACTTACAGCAAATCCAATTTCTCCAATTGGTCCTAACTCTCCAGGTTCGCCCTGGTCGCCACGCTGACCTGCTAGACCAGGCAATCCCGGTAAACCATCCAAACCTTTTAGTCCGACTGGACCCCGCTCTCCCTTTTCTCCTACTGCGTCTTGACAATCACATTCACCACCTTTGTTTCCTTTCGGTCCAGGAAAACCGTACAAACCCTTTACACCTTTGGTACAGTAATTCCAATAAATAGTACAAGTTTAAAGTTCGAAAAAGGAGCTAAAGTTGCCTAACCTTTCAACCCATTTTCGCCCACCGGTCCTCTCAGACCGGGTGGCCCAGGTGGTCCAATCATGGGGCCGTCCATCGACGGTGAAACAATTCTTCCAGGTTCAC
Source organism: Phallusia fumigata (assembly GCA_008931825.1). Taxonomy (NCBI): domain Eukaryota; kingdom Metazoa; phylum Chordata; class Ascidiacea; order Phlebobranchia; family Ascidiidae; genus Phallusia; species Phallusia fumigata. The sequence goes on from QXVZ01003926.1 coordinate 9,439, forward strand.
CAGGTGGACCTCGACCACCAACTTTACCGGGTTCTCCAGCAGGACCAGGCGTACCGTCACGACCGTTAGTTCCTGGAATTGTTTCTCCTGGAGGCCCCCTTTCCCCTTTCCGACCAGCAAGACCAGGAAGTCCAATCGCTCCGTCTTGTCCATTGGCACCAGGAAATCCTAATGTTGAAAAAAATGTGAGATGTGACACAACGCGAAACTAATGTTTACGAACCTTTTGCGCCAGCTTGGCCCTTTTCACCAACGCCAGGCAGGCCTGGACTGCCAGGCAAACCAGGAGGACCCTGTAGTCCGTCGTCACCGGATTCACCAGGTAAGCCTTCAACACCAGACTGTCCGGCCGAACCAGGTGGCCCTTGGAACCCAGTCTCCCCTGGCAAACCAGGAGGTCCGAGGGGTCCTTGCAGACCCTAAAAATATTTCAGTGGTAAATGTTTGCGTTAATAACCACAAAAAAACAAACGATTTTTTAACGAACCATTAAACCAGGTTGTCCGAACGGTCCTTCTGGTCCTTGCATTCCACGTTCCCCTTTCATTCCTTCTGAACCTGTCGTTCCTTTCTGGCCAATTTCACCTTGCTCTCCCTGAATTAACATTATAGTTAGCATGTAAGTACTACCAAGTCTTTGGTAAGGTTTAAACTTTCAACCTGTTTTTTTGAAAGAAACATCTATGCTATAATTTGTGACTTCGTAAAGCGATAGCAACTGGAAGGGTGGCTTTCACCATATTGCCATTCCATACCACACTATTACCTTATTTAAAAATGCTCATATAATCACCATGTCATTTCATACTGGGTCCCATAGTTACTTAAGCTTTTCACAACATCATTGTTTCTGCAGGCAAAAACGCATGGGTCCCCACACATGCAAAGTTGTAGAAATTGTGGTTCACTATGAATGTATGTACAGAACAGAAGCAGATATTTTTTCTTTAATTTTATGTAAACAGAAAATGATGTTATACAAACTTTCTAAATTTCACCCAATTCGGAGATTGTTTAACTATTTGCCCCAATTTAGGGGGGTAGTGGGGTAACTGCAGGGGCTATAGGGTGAAAACATTAATTATTGCACCACAATGACATGTTATACAAACTGTCCAAATTTCATCCCATTCGGAGAACATTTAACAATATGCCCCATTTTAGGGGGCTAGTGGGGTAACCCCCCCCGCTATAGGGTAAAACACATCAAATACTGCATCATAATGACATGTTATACAAACTGTCAAAATGTCAACCTATTCCGAGAACGTTAAACAAATTGCCCCAATTTAGGTGGCTAGTGGGGTAACTGCTGGGGCTATAGGGTAAAGTACATCAAATATTGAATCACAATGCCATGTTATACAAACTGTCCAAATTTTATCCAATTCGGAAAACATTTAACAATTTGCCCCATTTTAGTGGGCTAGTGGGGTAACTGCTGGGGCTATAAGGTAAAACACATCAAATATTGCACCATAATGACATGTTATACAAACTGTCCAAATTTCGTCCCATTCGGACATTGTTTAACTATTTGCCCCATTTTGGGGGCTAGTGGGGTAACTGTTGGGGTTATAAGGTAAAACACATCAAATATTGCACCGGGATGACATGTTATACAAACTGTCCAAATTTCGTCCCATTCAGACATTGTTTAACTATTTGCCCCATTTGGGGGGGGGGGGGGGGTAACTGCTGGGGCTATAGGGTAAAATACATCAAATATTGCACCACAATGACATGTTATACAAACTGTCCAAAATTCATTCAATTCGGATATCGTTAGTAATTTAACCTTTTTAGGGGGCTGGTGGGGTTACCACTGGGGCTGTAGGGTTAAACTAAACTCATGACACACCGCCTTGACCATATCTACCAGCTGTAAAAGTTTCATCCAAATCCATCAAATACTTCAATCCAAAAGTGCATGGACAAGCTGCAGGGCAGAAAAAAGAAAAAAAAAACAAAAAAAAAACAAAAAACCATCAGAGTGAAAACAATATGTGTCCCCTTCAGGAAGGGGACCCATAATTACTTACAGGTAAAACTTTGCTGCATCATTTTAGGACAAATATGAAATTAACACAATTTTAATTGCAGTAACTTACTTTGTCCCCATTGTAGCCAGACACACCAGGTATACCTGGCCTGCCGCGGGGTCCAGCTAAACCTCTCACGCCCTTTTCTCCTTTCCCGCCTCTCATTCCTTTGAAACCCTAAAGCCGGTAAAGTAGGTTGTGCAATGTTGTGTTCCAAAAAAATGGTATTTTTTCATCTGACAAGTTTAGAACACTTACGGTTGGTCCAGGAAATCCGACGTCTCCAGACATTCCACGTTCACCTTTTTGTCCCTAAAATAAAAGTATTGTAAGCTAATGCAAAGTGAGATATCGTGTTATCTAAAACGCGTTTACCTTTTGCCCATCGTTTCCTGGGGGCCCTGGGACAGGAAATATCTCGGTTGGTTTCGGACCAGACGCAAATCCTTGGCCGCCCGGGGTGCCTGGAGGTCCAGGTTCTCCCTGTTAAAAAATACTTAACCATTAGAAATTTAAACTAGAAGGGTAGCTTTAGGGGTAAACACAGCTACTATAGTGGCGCGTTCTCCAAAATGTCCGAATTTCGTCCAGTTTTGACATTGTTTAATAATTTGACACTTATCAGGGGGATAACAGGGTAATTTCTGGGGCTATGAGTTTAAATAAAGATATCGATACACCATGATGACGTGTTCTTCAAACTGTGTAAATTTCAACCCATTCGAACAATATTTGATAATGTAGCCCATTTTAGAGGGTTAGTGGGGTAGCCACTGGGGCTATACGGTAAAACAAAGAAATGAATGCAACACAATGGCATGTTATACAAATTGTGTTAATTTTAGCAAATTGAAAATCGTTTAATAATTTGACATATTTTAGGGGGCTAGCGGGGTAACTGATGGGGCTATGGGGTCAAACAAAAAATGATGAGCCGCAATGGCACGTTCTACAAACTGTGTAAATGTCAACAAATTCAGACATCGTTTAATAGTTGACCCATTTTATTTGGCTAGTGGGGTAACCACTGGGGCTGTGGGGTTAAACGACCCAGCTGTGAAAGTTTCATTCAAACCACCACATCTACCAGCTGTGAAAGTTTCATCCAAATCCACCAAACATTTCATTCCAAAAGTGAATAGTCAATGTGCGGTGCCAATTTCACGATTTTGGTATCTAGTGGTGTAACCCTTCAATCGAAAGGTACGGAGCTACGGGTCAATCGAAATAGAAAACACGCCGCCATAACTATATCTACCAGCTGGAAAAGTTTTATTCAAATCTGTCGAACATTTCATGTCAAAAGTGTATGGACCAGTTGCAGGGGGAGAAAAAAGAAAAAAGAAAGAAAAAAAAGCAGTGAAACAATGTGTGAAAACTAAAATGTATTTCCTACGTGAGATAATGTTAAACTTTTATTATTACACAACATGCAGACATGATTCAGAACTTACTTTCATTCCTTTCTCGCCTTGAAAGCCAATCCCTTTCAGGCCGTTCTCTCCCCTAAGACCTTTCGGTCCAGGATTACCCTAAAAGTAAAATTGGTTTATTGTTAAACATTGTTTTGTGTGATAAAGTTTAAATCCACATGCATCTATATACTAAACACTTACCGGTGGTCCAGGAGAACCATCAAAACCTCTCGGACCGATGGGGCCAATTCTTCCTGGAGTTCCTTGGGGACCAACTGGCCCCGCAGGTCCATCATTTCCAGGTTCGCCTTTGATCATATTCTCATCTTTTATGATGGCTGGCTCTCCTTTTTGGCCTTTGGGACCGAATTCTCCCTACCAAGGGACAGTGCGCCATTAGAAATCAAGGACGTAGGCCTGCTTTGTCTTAAACGTGACAATCATAGTTTCGAGAAAAAATTGGCTCAACGACAAACCTTTTATAATTGTCGACGGACTTTTATTTACAAATGTGTTTAGTATGGTACGGCTTATAATGAATTGAGAACAATTGCAAGGTTTAAAACAATTTGCAGGTGATTTGAAACGTATCTTGGTTTCAACAACTTACATCATCTCCATCCAACCCACCACGGCCTGGGGGACCCTCTTCACCCAAATCTCCCTTTGTTCCGTTGCAGCCGTTTTCTCCTGGAAATCCGCGAAGACCCTGTTCTCCGGGATGTCCAGGAACGCCATTGATCCCAGAAAAACCGGGAACTCCTGTCGGTCCCTGTAAGTTTTTTCAATTAGTTTTGTTTTTTACCAGAAAAATCCCAACAACCATCCACTTGCCCTGTCTCCTTTTTCGCCCTTTCTGCCGGCAAAGCCGTCTGAGCCAGGGTAACCTTTCGGACCCATTAAACCTTCAGGCCCTGGAAAACCAGTCTCACCTTGAGGGCCTTCACTTCCGAGTTTACCTGGAAAACCCTAGGAGAAAAATTCGGAAATGAAAAGCCTTTTTGTAACAGTGGATTGTGTACATTGTGTGATTTATGTCGCTCGCTGAACTCAAGATGATTTACGGATCATTCAATAAGCGCAGCGTAATACGAATTATGTCAAATTCCATGCAAACATGACCCACATTGCTACAAAGAGCGAGTGTCCACGGCCCAGTGGCTTAATGGTTAACGGAGAATCTTGTTGGCAAACGTTAAAGCGGAATTTAATGTCCACTACGATTTCATAGCCCATCGGATAGGCGACCTCTTGAGTTTACCTATCCAAACAAACATGGAAAGACATCAATGGTCGGGGATTTTGTTTCAACTCACCCGGCGTCCCTTTTCGGAAATGCAGAAGGCACATTCACCCAAATTGGAGCAGTCGCGCCCTCCACATGGTCCCTTGGTTTTCTTTCTCTGTCAAGTACAATAGAAACATGGGGGGTAAATTTCCTGACGCGGCAAATCGTCGAATCAATCATCATCGGAGTTTGTTTGATTTTTAGATACTCCCAATGTCTGACTTTCTAAAGTCATGTCAAAAAAATACGGCTTACGACTTTATAAATCTTTAAATATTCCTAACTGCAGTGTGCGTGGCAGGAAAATTCTTCTTTAGTGATTCAATTTGAACTTCCACCGGACCTTTAACGTAGGTTTGGCAGGTCGAAGGTGTTAGGTTACATTAGAAGTGAAGCGGGTTGACATGATGGTCAGTTGCGACAATTTTACGTGACCTCGTAGGTCCACGCTTCTCATTTGGTCAGGGGGATCGCTGCGCGGCAGAGAGATGTCGCAAATGATTGCGTTTTCAGGGCTTTACTCTCGCTTGGCTCCAATTTTATGGGGTCAGATTTGACGCGGCTCTTTGATTTTCGTGAGTTTTTATTGCCTTCAGGAAACCGTGCAATTTAAATAGGGTGGGGGGTTGAGTGAGTAGCAAAAAGTAAACTATTAGAACGGTTGCTGTTTTGGCCAAATTGAAGCTGGTAATATTGTTAAGTCTGTTTTTGGTTTAATTTCAATAGGTTAGTTTGGTGATATGTCCTAAACCGACAAGCAGATTGATTTGTTACGAGAAACGTTTCGCATATTGTCACATATCTCACCTATCAAGTTTCATGTGTGTCAAGTTTGTTTGCATAAAAATACGTAAACATATTTTTAGAATACTAAAACAAGTACTGAGCAAACGTTCGACAATAAACTGACCATTTCATAAAGAAGATCAAAATTCAAAAGGCGAAATTTTTTAATCCATATTTTCAAACAAGTTTGTTCAATAGATTTTGCATCTCTATGTCTGTAAACATCGACAATGAAACCCGCAATTTCAAAGACCGCTGTGTAGTTGCGATATTGTGGTTTCAACATGATTGACGTCAACATATTGTTGAATATCAAACCACACAAAATGTTAAGTCTTGCTAACGGCCATCTTCCGTCCCTAATTAATTCAGGCAGGCCATTGGCGTACAATGGATTCCAGAGTCCATAGTTGTTTTAAAATCTGACTAAATACCATGATAAAATAAAATCATGTGTAACGGCGAAAAAAGAAACCAGCCGTTAACTTACGTCTGCTTCAACTTGCAGCAGGTATGTGGAACACAGGATTACAACGCATCTGTACGACACAAAAGATGTAGGTTAGAGTGAGCGACAAGCGGGGAGTCAAGCGCTTGACATAATTCTCAAATGTCAATTTCTAGTTCCAAGTCGCTGTGCTAGCCTGGAAGTCAAGTACGTTTTTTTCCTAACCCGACAAACATGATAGAAAGTGGTAAAAACATGAACAACCACGTTTCTATTTGTAACAAGGTCTATGGTTTAGGTCATCCAACAAGTAAATAAGTTTACTTACAAAAGTGTGACAACCCACTACCACCTAAAAATTAAAACTGACTCTATACGTAGACGTCAGTTCGACGCCTAAATCATATTTGTGCTGGACATTGAGTTTGCAATAAATCTTTTCATATTTACTCAGCAAAAGCAACCCCGTTCGGAGAACATGGTTTTGTAAACGAAAAGGTAATTCGTCGATAATCCAAAATTGCAAACCACAGCGTGATGTCACACTTTTACGCACGGCATGACGTCATTCAAATCGGCGCATTGTAAATTTGTAACCCAACAATTTTGGGGAGCGACGCGTCGTATTTTTTAGATCCAAAAGCCATAAAACTGTATTATTAGGAATATGGCTTATGGTGTAACAAACATTTAATGAAATCACTTTGGACTATACCACAGTGATAATCATTCACCGTGTCTGAATATGGTTTTTCAATTATGTATTGGCTTCAAAATACCGTACAATGTGTATACAATAAGAAAAAATTGCAACTAGAACTGATACGATGCAAAAAATACGAATTTTAATCTAACATATTTATATCGACTGTAAACATAAAATTTCGTAACAAAACCAATATAGTCATCAAAGTTGACGATTTAATGTTAAATTTGCTCATTTTTTCTTCTACATTTATATGAGACAATTAGGTATTTCAATAGTTGTCTACTTACATGCAATGCCAAGATATCGCGTTCTTCCGAGTCATAATTCACCAACAAACACAACTCCCCTGTTAGCAAACAGATTAATATTTTTTTAAATACCTTATGCGCAGTAACTTTATGTAGTTTGTTAAGACCAAAACGTATCACAGCATGCACTACACTCAAACACAGTTTTGCACTTAGTTCTAGGTGTTGGGAATCTGACTTACTTTGGCCGCAACTAGACACCGCCGATCCGGCAACGATTGTGATTTTTCACCGGCCTCTGATTCCGCGACTCTCCGACCAGCGTTAACTCATAAACTGCTTTCTATATTAACCCTATTCCTTTCGTTTCCACTTCAACATGCACCTGGCCCCGTTTGTTAAGTAGCCGGGCCCGAGCACTTCGACTTAGCTCTGCGTATACACAAAATAATTTAGCCAGAACACAGGCAAAAAGGCAGGGAATAAGAGCTTGCTGCTAAGAAGCGCCAAACCCGTATCGCGACCAGTCATCGCTCTTCGCTCTCCTGAATCGGAAAAAGTTGATCTGGTCTCTCTCTCTCGACCCACTCGACGAGCTGTTTGTTTCTTTTTGCAAGTGGGCGCTCTCACCCGTGACGGCGTTCTTTCGTTGCTGATTCGCTGACGATAACCACGAGAGAGTCAACGCCTGGGGCTCGGTTACGGTTGCGTGTCTCTACGCACAACTGCTCCTTTTCACTCCCAACACTTTCTGCTTGCAAAAATTCAAATTCCGACTCCAATGAAAGACTTGAAATCACATAATTACACAACCGATTGGGAAAACAGATTGTATTTTTTCCTAAAGCTGTATTTTTAAACACATGTAAATTGCTAGCATGTTTGTTTAGGTTGGAGTGTTTTGTATTAATTAAAATGCGACTTTATTATTTGTTGTCCGAAGGAAATCTTAGCAAGAAGTTTGACGCATTGTGTGTAGATTCTATTTTTAGGTTTTCAGAGTTATTGATAGCTGGAAAGTGTGCAAACATATTTCGGTGGATTTGTTTGCTGATCGTTGTGTGCTATTTAAACGGCATCATCCTATGATCCCTTTGTATTTACCGCCATCAATTCTTTTCCGTTTTTTTTTTAAACTGTTCGTGATGGCGTGAAACTTTTAAACATTCCAGTTTCCCATAGCCAAGACTAATTGACTAAAATATTCAGATTAATTCTCCACAGGATGTGGCTAATAATTATTTCCCTGGTAAATCGCCCGAGAAGTCGGTTTATTACTATTCGCCGCGTGAATAAGTCAGGTAGCGCAGTCGATTAGATTGATTGCTTTGCGTGACACCACAATAATGACCCTGTCGTGCCCCGAATCACACTACTGGCAACTGCTTCAGTTTGATTTACAAGAACAACTAGAAGAACGACTTCGGCGCTTCTCGGTGGCCCCAACGAAGCATCTCGAATGTTATTTCAAAGTGTCACACCCAACCGATAAATAGCGCGAGCAGTTGGAGAGGCTCATGCTTCCAGGTTATGGCAACAAAGACATCACGTTGCGATGAGCCACAACGAGAGGAAACCTAGAAAGGATCTTTAGAGACGTTTTTGGATTCTTTCAAATCACTATCATAGTTTACCCCCATTAGGTTGGCGAGTCAGTTAAAGACAAACTCTGGCTGGTGGAAGTCCATTACTCCCAAACAATTTAAACATGGACGATTAATTCCTACTGCGTGGAAAATGGCCAATAGTACACCTGCTAAAACCATACAACACTCTGGCTTGTTATCCTAGAAAAAAAGCCTATCACTGTAACTCGATTCACCTTTACCAGTAGTGTTAGCATTTTGTAGCTCCCGTTATTTAGTCGGCGCCTGTCTCCTCTGGAAGCCGGACGGGATACCACTTTGATGAGACCCATTATTCTAATCTATTCAAAGTGCGACGCTCGTAAGAAAGCAATTGGCGCATTTCCCCATTATTCCTGTTTGATCAATCGGACCCTCTGTGATGTTCGTAGAATTTATAACGTAACGGAAAAAGACCGCTTACGTCGAAGTGTGTCACGTGTTAACAATCGACTCCCGCTTTGCAAATTTATTCCCAAACCCACTGAAGCACACACGTAAATAATGCAAGTCTCTCTTGTGAATTTAGCGTTGACCGTCGTTAACCTGAACGGAATGAAGGTCAATCGTTTTCGAACCGGTTTTGCGATTGACCCAATTGATCACCTGGGTCTGTCATCACAAAACTCCATACCCGCACGTAACACTTACATCGCCAATCGACAACACAGTCACAAGTTGATTGACATCAGTTGTCACGTGGTGTTGTTTGCATCACAACAATAGAGCATCTTTCCCATGAACGCGGCAAATCGTTTAGAAGTAATCGCCGGATTGTTCTCATCGATGGTTGCCACCTGGCCTGCAGCCAGAAAAGGTGTTGAAACGCTGTAATCCACTGTCACTGGTTTTTGTTTCCATCACAGATCAGCAGTAAGGCAAACAGACGCCTTGTCAACACTCGCTATTCGATTAGCCGCGATCTTGTTTTTTACCTCATTTTTAAGTGACCCAATTTTAAAACCGCCGTTTCATCAAAACTAAATGCGTTTTTTCACTAAAGTTATACCACAAAATTAAAATCCATTGCGGTTTGATAGCACGAGAAAATTTCACACGGGATCGTCGATTAAATTCGATGTCAGTAGCGCACCTGGGAGAATTGTGGTGCAAAATCGATACGTGGTCAAAGCCGACTGCTAACTTTGCCGTCGGACTTCGGCTATCAATGCTTCTGAGAAAGGTCGACACAAAAACACGTAACTCCCCAAGCTAAACCTGAAAAATTCAGGCGCAACAGCAAGACGCATTTCGCGCGTTCCTGGCTGAGATAAGCGCGTTGTTGCACATTTGCCATAAATAGACCATTATGTAAATGCGAGTTGGAGAGATTGGTTTTTGGTGTGTCTGTGGGCGTAAACAGTCAAACGCATGTGTCGCACACAAAATTAACCCGCGCCAGGTTTTGATTTATCACTAACCGACTTTGCGTGTCGACGTGTAGCGCGCCCTTTGTGATTGCTTTTCGTCGCTTTTGGGTTTTGCTGTACCTGAGCATGTTAGATCGGGTTTGATGTGACCGCACGGCAAGGAGCCGGACCACGGTTTCCGGTCCCGGCGTCTGGTGCGTCGCCGCGAAATATTTTTAGGCGGAAGAGAGCCGGGGTTGGCCGGGGGACTGCAGCGCACTCTGTCAATAATAAGCAATGCAAAGAAACTTTGCTACACCTGAACATATGAAATTCAAAAGGCGAACACCTCATTGCTCTGTAGTTTTTGCGTTGTAGTATCAACATCTCTTAGTCGAATGGTTTTAAGTATTTGCACTTTGCGTCTCTTTTGCGCCACTAAGACAACATTTACCTCCGGACCCGACATAATGTCACATATTGCAGCATTTTATGTCTGGTACGCTAAATCAACGCGACGTTTGTGGCCCAGCGTCTGCAACCGTGTCCCATTTAAAACGCTTTGGTCCCACCGCAAGGATTTATTGATGAATAGCAAATTTGTTTCAAAAGGGTTCAAATCACATGCAAAGGCTGGTTATGAATACTTCTCATGCGGCTGTAACAAAATTGGCGACGTCCCAGGAAATTATGGTCTTATTTCAGTGACGTAGGCAGACACGGGGTTTTGACGTTTTTCCGTTCGGTTTTCGCGTCTCGACACTTGACCTATGCGAAATTTAATTACTGATAGTGAGAGAAATGGACTCTCCATCATCCCACGTTAGCCCACTTCCACAAAGAGATGTTGTATCAATATCAAGAGTTCTCCCGAGCCAAAATTTCAGGCTAAGGGGGCGTTTGGAGCTGAGTCGTGCCTGATCGGCAATGACTCAACTGCGGGTGTAAAGGTGTTGTGGAGCGATCTTGTTTGCGAATTGCCAGGTGAGTTTTGTTGTTTTCAACAGTCTGGAACTATTTTCGCTTACTGTGCTTGAGTCAGAGGCGCTGCTCCGGCCACAATGAACGTTTATCTCCGCCAGGAAACTCGTCTAACCAACATCCTAGGCTTCTTGCGCCCGGGACGCTGGTCGCCCGATAATACACGCCGTTTTGCGGTGACGTAATTGGTAGGTGCAGGGGCGACGACCTTGGTATCAGCAGGCAAAACAGGTTGGCGGACAAGCTAAAGTACAGCTCTATACAACCCGAATCTTGTTTTGGAGTCTCGGTTAGAGTGTTTCGACACGTTTTCGCACACACCACAGCCTTAGCTGACGTCAAGTGGGAGTCTGTATTTCGTTGAATTTATTTGCTGATGTAGATGTCCATAAGCTCAGTGTTTTCATGTGTCGCGTTTAAGACCGTTTAAACATAATTTACAGCCTTCGCAGTGTTGAAAAATTACTTCATCGGTAACCTGCGCACCTCATCAGGCATCGATGCATCAACACAATCTTTGCCAAGTCTAGTACAGGCTTTTCGCAAATGATTGAGCAGCGAAATTAAGCGTAAACGCCAAAGTAACCTGCCCGAGTCGGTTTCCGGCTTAGTGCGCCGGCCTGAAATCTAAATATCATGGATGGTTACGCACCTTTCCTCTTACCGAGTTCCTGCCCTCCAGTTTCTTTGGATATACCAGGCGGGCACGCTTCTTATCAAACATCATAAAGTTGGGTGTTGACATAGACCACTGCCAAAACGCGAAACTAGGGCAACATTTTGCGCAAGTCTCCATTTATATCAGCTGCCTTTATAATTTGCAGTGCGTAGAAAACGAAAACATCAAAGTATATCACAAAAATGGTTTTGAAACAAATCTCTTGTCAGCAAAGGATATTTGCGTGTTCATGCAAAATGTGTTTTACGTTTAGACCTTATTTGGCTAATATACGACGATGGTTTTACAAGGCGCAAGTTGTAACGTAAAAGTGCAAGAAATTAATTAACATTTCGTTTACTGGTTTACCAAGAAACAGATACAACTTGTCAAAACCTACCACTGAGCAACAGGGCCGGGTTTGTTTCTTTATGATAAGCACCAGTCGGTTTCTTTGTCGTCAGTTTGTTGGAATCTTAACAAGAGAAATAGAAGAGGGTTGCATATTTGCCCGCAGCGGTGCTCTTATTCTCTTTTTATTGAGAGAAAGCGCTATTTGCTCCTCTCCTGCTCAACGAGCCGTGACCTTCGCTTCTCGCCTTTGCTCCTTCGCTTTCTCTCGCTGAGACAGTGCGACATAGCAGATCGGCACGACCAATATTGGGTCTGCCTTGGCGAGTGCGGAGTTAGCGTGCTGCCGCGAATACGATTCAGTTGCCTCGATCTTGTCGGGCGTTTTCGCAAAGGTTGGCGGGATAGTTGGCGACTTTCCTAATTATTTTGTTTTGTTGCATTTAAATTATTAGGGGCACCAGTCTTGGCGAATTTAAGAATTGGTAGATAGAGTGACTGAGTTTCAGCGTGGTTGATTGTTCAGTTAACGCCATGGAGGCAGGAAAAGGCCGTTTAGCAACCTTAGCTGTTGCGACGTTTGGTCTGCTGATCTGCATCACAAGTTCAACAACAGCAAAAGTGAGTGTTTTGGTTAATTGTAAATTGTCAACAATGTCACAACAAGCCTTGGTATGCTTAATAAGTTCTGTGTATTTGGTAAACGTAACATGTACTTTTTGACAAAGTAACGACATTGAAAAAATATAAGTTGTTACTCGTTTGGTATTTTCTGGTTTATGTGCTTTTGAAATAAAAAAACGTGTTTACAGAGGTACGCATGTGTTAGACTAAACCTCAATTTCAAAAATGACTAGACGGGTGTTGAAACCTACAGTTTTGCACCATTCCTCAATGCCAGCTGTCAAACTAGGACAAATCGTGGCTGGGTTGAGATCGTATTGGTCTGTAAATATCACACATTAACTATTAGTCTAACCAATGTTCAAGTCAGACCGTATTACTAAATTTGTTATTAAAGTCTTTTAATGAACTTCGCATTTTGGGATTGCAACGTTTCAAGTAGATATTTGACATTTGTACATCATCGTCTCCTTAAAATTTATGCGTGTATTTACATAATGGAAACATACAGTAACCACTGCAGTTTGGTGTCAATTAAAATTTCTACTTAAAACACACGTGTGTATTTGCTTGTAAGGTGAACCGGTGTACGCCAACCTACAACCCGCCTTCTAACTTACGTGAGTGCAATGTCTTGCACAGTGGGAAGCGGAACAAATGTTTTCACGTCTTCTACACGTAATCCCCTGTATTGTCAATTTCCTCTTATTAGCATCGCACCCAATCTGTTCAAGAGTTAGTAGCTCTCTCGCAATGCGATTTATTTATTTATGACGCTCTATGTGTCGTGGCTCGACACCGTCCCTTCGATTTGTGGCCCCGAATTTTCGCGCGTGCCTCGTACAATTGATTTACGAGCCGTTATACGATGTGTTTTGGTGTCAGGTACGTAATCGCAGTTGCAGTTAACACTTCAAGACCATGACAATTACTAATCGCGCTCTCCTGCGAAATGGCCTGTGAAAGGTCCATGTCGTAAAGTTATCATCGGAATGCCAACGACCCAATAATAGGTATATGACCGAATTGCACGAACCGGCGTTATTGACCTATACTGGGGTTTTTGACCTATATTGCTTTTTACTATGGGTGAAATTATGCCCCACAGCAAACGCACAATTTTCACTCACGATCGTAAAGTTGACGTTTTAACTTTATTGCAAATATCACGTCATGCGCTGTCTCATGCTAATTTTGCTTTTTACTGACTTTACTTTTAATCGGGCAGTGTGGTCCAAGTGTGTAAGTAACCGATTGAATGAAACATATCCTGCTAATTTAGCAATGTTTGTGTTACATCTTACTTTTTCCGCCTGCTTACTAAGGGAAAGACGTGGTGAACCTAAACAATAACATGGTTTAAACTCACTTAATTGTTTTCTGTCATGTTAAGCTCGTGCGGTTGGGTGTCAAACTCGCAGGGTTGTAATTAAACAGTAGCTGTTTGGTGCAATGCGATATTAGGAATGCACTACTTCATAATTAACATTGTTGTTATTGCTATTTTTACATTTGTTTACAAAATTATTCTATACCATGTGTTTTCTTATTAAACTTTTGCATTTCCATTGGCCTACCAAAGAGATCCTGTTGAATAGCTATTCACTCCGTGGTAGACGCATATAAGTTGTTCCGCCGAAGGGCACAAGGACCTCTTTTTCTATCTTTGCTGCCAGCAATGACCTCATACGAATTTTCGTGGTCGTTGCAAAAAACTCTGAAGCGTCATGTACTAGCGCCACAACCTTAATAACATAAATTACACATTAAATGGTGTAAATTCATCAGCAATTACAAACTACAGTGTTATTAATGCTATAATTATGCGCTACATTTGATGACTTTTTGCTGAATCCCAATTATCATTAGGAAGTAGCCACGTTCGCTTTTGGGCCTTACCGCAGTCTAATCACAGGTGTCGTCCGTTTAACCTGGGTGGACGCCCGACTAGACGTCGGCGGTCAGATAGATTCATGTGAAGCCGAGGAGAAAGTTCAATACCTCCTTTGTGCCGTTGTCGCCAAACGCGACAATTAGACATATATTCAGGAAATAGGTTGTTGATTAGCTGCCATTTACATGTGTGAATAAGCTCCACCCCGAGCAATTACATATGATTATCTCAATATAATAGCAACTTAAGCCGTTTTGGGTTTTTCCTTCCGTTTAAAAATATATTGGTCTCGTTTCGTGTAATTTTTAGGTTTTACACGTCACAAGTTGTGAACAAATACGTTGTGTATTATTATCCGTTGCCCCAAGCGTAGGATATAACAAAATGAAATTTAACTTACTTGTTAATGCTTATATTAGGGTATTACCCAGTTTGGAGATTTAGCATTTTACAAAAGCCGGGCTTTTGGGGCTGGACAGTGGACACTGGACAGCAGGGCAGGAGGAAGGAAAAATTAATTTAGAAGTTGTTGCAACTTTAATTAGAGTTGGTTATGCACCTATTCAAAACTATAAATCCTATTAAATAACTATCAGCAAGCTGTGTTGGCATTTTTTTCATTTAAAGCCAGTCTTTTTAAAACTTAGTGTCTGTGATATGATGTTCTATTTTTTAATATTCATATTTTTTGCAGTCTGCTAAGTATGGAGGATATGGAGGTTGTGGTGGACCCAAAGTATATTGTAATGCATCCAAAGGAGATAGGGTATGTGCTTTTTGTTTTTTTGGTGTAACTTTTCTACCCCTTTTTCTACAATTTTCTTTGTTTCAGGGAGTTAGAGGACACCCTGGCATGGATGGCCCACCAGGGCTTCCCGGATTTCCTGGACCCGAAGGTCCACCTGGACCCAGAGGGCCAGTGGTAAGTAATTTCGCAGACAGTGTTGTTAACAGTTTTGTTATATTTTTATGTATTTTTTTATTAAGGGTGAAGTTGGTCAAGATGGGGATCAAGGCATGAAAGGAGAAAGAGTGAGTTGTGATTTTACAAACAGTTTGTTACGCTCTTTGCCTGGTTGCTAATAAATTGTTTTTTATAGGGTTCCCAAGGCTCCCATGGTTATCCTGGAACACCTGGAATTCCAGTAAGTTTTAAGAATAACTCTACTACAAACTAAATGGATAAAGAAGCAATAATTATGTTATGTAATTTAAAACAACACTTACCTGTTTAGGGCATACCTGGTCAAATGGGCCCACCTGGACAACCTGGTATCCCTGGCTGCAATGGAACAAAGGTACAACAGACAGTAATATTAGACACAGTACTGTTAACCAACAAAAATATTAACATGAAAAATTTTTTTAAAGGGTGAGAAAGGACCCATCGGGCCATCAGGAATTGATGGTACAGTTGGTCGACCTGGAAAAGCTGGTGGCCGCGGAATGAAGGTGGGCAACTATTTTGTTACATCTATTTCCAAATTAACTGTTTCTAACTTGTGTGTTTACAGGGTGAGCCCGGGGAGGTTCTTAACCTGGTGCCAGGCAAAAAAGGAGAACCTGGACGAGATGGAAAACCAGGTCCACAGGTAAATATGGCCCCCTTTCATGAAAAGTATTGCAGAAAACCAAAATTTGTTTGTTATATCACTCTGTTAAAGATGATCCATAATGATAGCTTTGCTGCCATCGGTTGCATATAAACCTATATTTGATCTATTTGAAGATGGAGTGTTAGCGTTGCAGTGTATTTTAGGGTCTATTTGTTGAAGATCCAAAATCTGATTTCTGTTTTTTATAGGGTCTTGAGGGTGAAATAGGATTACCTGGACCCCAAGGTCCCTACGGAAGACCTGGGCCTCCTGTAAGTATTATTTGTTTCCAACAAGTCTCAATTCAATAAATCATTCGCATGAAATTGATTGCTTTGTTTTCAGGGTCCACCTGGTCCTCGTGGCATGACTGGGGATAAGGTAAGTTTTTTTAAACAAAAAATTTGTACATATTCAAATTTTTAAGGTTTAATTATTGATTTTTTAATTTTTTATTTTCTCCAAGGGTATAATGGGTATTGGATATCAAGGAGCACAAGGAGAAAAGGTATGTACTTTTATCAGTAGCGTATATTTTTTGAGTAAACTGTTGTTTTTGTGTTAAGCACTATATATTTCATAGCAGAAACAAAACAGATTGTCATTGTAATTTCCATGTTATTTGGGGTTTGCTTTGGCTGAACAATTTGCTTAACCTGATTTTACAATAGTTTACCATTTTATGATGAAGCAACATGCTTACAAAATTTTATATCTTACTGCATGTGTTAAACGGTGCCTAATAATTAACAACATAATAGATGGAACTTTTTGTTATAATTTGGGGAAATAAAGTTTCCCATGTTTCTATTCACAGCATTGCCTTTTAATCTAGTTACACGTATGCATCCTGTTGTCATTGCATTTTTATCATGCAAAAATTCATCAAAAAGACATTTGCTTTGCTGGACATTTTTAAGTCTGTCTCTTGGTGCTTTACCATTGTCAATGCCCATAATTTTAACACTAATTATTGCTAAATAATTTGTAATGTCTCTTATCTATTAAGCTTTTTTTGAAATGTAAAAATGTTTAATTGGCTTTGTTGTTTTCTTTCTTTGCTTGCCTGCGCTTCTGCAAATACTGCTGCTTCTGCTGTGCATGGCTTAAAATGAAGGGCGAACCAGGTCTGCCCGGCAGCTCAGGAGGATCAGGAGAACTTGATGCACAAACTGGCCGGATTGAAAATTTCATTGTGGGTGACTTTTGAAATGGGCTGTATGTAAGCATAATATGCATGCGCAAACAAACCCCAAAGAAAAACCTGGAAACAGGTTTTATGGATGGAAAAGATAAAATGAAAACCTGGTTTGTATTTTAAAAACCACAGCAGGAAATGCACACATTTTCAGCAAATTTTTGCTGAAAAATTGCGCAAATTCTGCAGTGCCTAAAACATACAGAAGCACCATTTTGCTGACACTCTTGTTGCCTAAAATTCATATCATGCGTTGTATTTCATGCTGCATCTGGCTCAGAAATTAGTCTTAAAAAACTAACTTGTACCATAAGGAATTTTGTGAGGAGATTGTCAATGATGGTGTTTCTGTTGTTTTATTATCTGCAATGGTCATTGAAATTTTGTACGAAAAATTAGGGAAGTCCTGGTACTCCTGGACCTCCAGGAGGTATTGAAGAAAGTAGTGGACCTCCTCAGGGTGAAATTACCCAACCCCAAGTAAGTGAGCAAAAGTTAGGCTCTGTAGTAGGGAGTATGAGAAGAACTACCAGTATTTAAAAAGAAAGTTACCTACACTGAAAATGTTTTTCTGTGTTTGATTAGTAGACTTTGGGGTTTGCTTGTGTCATGTTTAAATTTCATGTGTAGTTTCGATAAAAGAAATCATTTAAAAATTTTAAAAACTGTATAAGAAAGTAAAAAATTAAATATCATTGCTATGTCAAACTAAATTTAAAAGTTCAAATTTAAACCAAATTTAATTTGTGTTGTCCTAATTTTTCCTAATTACTCTTTTCAGGGCCCACCAGGTCCAGATGGTCGACCAGTAAGTGCTACTAAATACTTGAAATTAGAGTTAAATCTGGTGATGTCTAACTTTTTTTTTTAAGGGCGAAAAGGGTGAAGTTGGAGAAAAAGGATACCGTGGAGAAACTGGTGTTTCTGTAAGTGGTGTGCTATTTGTCATAGATGAACCATTTTACCATGGGTTTTTTTCAAACATGAAACAAAAGCTTTTAACTCTTTCAAAATCATTTGGTTTGACAATTAATAACATTATCACTATTTGACAAAGGGTTTCACTGGCATGAAAGGACAGAAAGGTGGCAAAGGAGAACGTGGACCTGTTGGCCCTCAGGTTTGTTGCAATACTATACCAGTTTTCTAGTGAATACATTTTGTCAAAAGCCCAGCACCTATTTTTTTGCAGAGCACAAAAGTCGGAAAACCTGGTACTCCTGGAACCAATGGATTGCCTGTAAGTTGATGTTTTTTTTTTTCCAAGTATTCTCCAATGTTTTTATCTGACATTGATTTTCAGGGAGAAAAAGGTTCCCGAGGTTTTCAAGGTTACCCAGGATCAAATGGTGGCAAGGGAGCGAAAGGAGAATTGGGCACAAGTGGACCTCCTGGGCCGGCAGGGTTAACGGTACCTTATAAAAACTCTCTTGCTTGTTTAAAATAAAGATTTTACTTCTGTATTTTTATATTTACAGGGTGAGAATGGGCGTGCTGGTGAAATTGGTCCCCAAGGTGAAAGGGGTCAACCTGGCCCCAAGGGTGAAATGGGCTTTCCTGGTATGAATGGCCTTAATGGAATCAAGGGTCAGGCTGGTTTGCCGGGACCACAAGGTGAACAAGGACAGCAGGGTCGCCCAGGTTTTGGACTTGATGGCCAGCCTGGTGAGCCAGGACCTCCTGGAACTGCAGGTAAATTTGTTTAAATTCAATGAAAGAAATTGTTACCATTACTAAAAAATCTTTGCTTTAGGCTTGCCTGGTCATCATGGCTTCCAAGGTCCACCAGGACCACCAGGAGAAAAGGGCAGTCAAGGAGCAACTGTCACTGGGCCACCTGGAGAAGACGGCCGATCTGGACAAAATGGACGACCTGGTGTTCCTGGCCCGGCTGGACCAAAAGGAGAACCAGGACTTGATGCCTTTATTTCAAGTGATGACATGAAGGAAATGGTCACACCAGGAGACATTGGTTTGTCGGGACCCCGGGGATTTCCGGGTCCACCAGGACAACCTGGATCAATTGGTATGTTCAAGTTTGCTGCATCAAAATTTTTGTTTTTTGTTAAATGTTAAAAATGGAACCAGTTTACTGTTTTTTCTAAAAATATTATAGGTGACCAAGGACCCAAGGGTATAAAGGGTGAGGAATGTGGATTGTGTGAGCAAGGCCCACCAGGTGACCGAGGGGAAATCGGGCAACCAGGAGAGCCTGGAAGACATGGAGACATGGGTGAACAAGGAGCATCTGGTGAGAAAGGTCAAAAGGGATTTGCTGGTTTTGCTGGACTCACAGGCGAACAGGTGATTAGAAAAAAAATGACTTTACACAACAGACTTTTGAAAAATCTTGTAAGTTAATTGGTTTCAATGGTGCAATGTTAACTCTAATGACAAAACTGTTTAATCAATTTGTTTAATATCCTGTATACTGTATTAAGGGGAGACCTGGACTGCAAGGAATGGTCGGTGCACCTGGTCCTAAAGGAGATGTTGGAGAACTTACTGTGATAAGAATCAAGGGTGAACGTGGTTCAACAGGCTCTACTGGCCCAGCTGGAAGTCCAGGCATCAATGGTCCACCTGGAAGGTAAAACTCAATGAATTTCTGCTGACTTATTGGCTGTGCTAGTGTTTTCTTAATTTTACTTAGTTAACCAAACCATGTTTTTAGGAGTGGAATTGATGGTGAATCTGGTGCCAAAGGAAAGAAAGGGGAAATAGGGGCTCCAGGTCTGCAAGGCCCTGCTGGTGAAACTGGTAATACTGGTCCGAGCGGTTCTCCTGGTCTAAATGGTCGTGACCTGCCTGGCGAGAAAGGAGAGCCAGGAATTCGTGGCGAACCTGGAGAACTGGGAGATATTGGAGTCCCTGGACAGCGAGGTATAATATTCAGACATAATTACTTTAGGCTCGTGATGCATTGGTCGTGCATGAAATAAAGGTTACAAGTTTGTAAATACATTACCCACTTTTTGGGAATCTCAAACATATTTACTTTTCGTGCAGGACAAAAGGGAGAGCCGGCACTGGCTATCACTATTGCTGGTGACAAAGGTGAAAAAGGTGCACAGGGAAATATTGGTTTGCCTGGTGCATCTGGAGATCGTGGTGATGAAGGTAAATGGTTTTAACTGTAGCACTATGTCACTCATCTTGCATAAGTTACTACCATACCAACCTTTTGTAGGAGCCCCTGGCTATCCTGGCGAGTCTGGCTTCGCTGGAGAAAAGGGTGTTCCTGGACTTCCAGGTCCAAGTGGCCGAAGTGTTCGCGGTATGACTGGCGCCAAGGGATTTCCTGGCCCACAAGGTAGCCCAGGTTTTCCGGGCCAGCAGGGTCCACCTGGTCAGGATGGTATAAGTGGTATGGATGGGTTGCCTGGCGAAAAGGTAAATCATTTTTTGTGGAATATACTTCAGAGACTAGTAAAGAAAACCTGGCTATTCAATCTCGTATTTTAGGGTGAGACGGGAGTTGGATATCCTGGACCTCAAGGCCGTCCAGGCGAAGATGGAGAACCAGGTCCGACAGGACAACAAGGAGAACGAGGTCGAACTGGACGACAAGGTCCCCAGGGACCAATTGGACCACCTGGCGAACCCGGACAAGATGGTAAGGCCCAAATGACATTATTGCTGTTTTTCCTACAGCTGTTTACCCATAAACATTTTTCCAGGGGATGAGGGACCTATTGGACGTAATGGTGTGGCTGGACAGAAGGGAGAACCCGGCGATGCCTTGCTTGGACCACCGGGACCTCCAGGACCAAGGGGTTTTGTCGGAGAGATTGGTGCGAATCAAAACTTAGTTAAAACTTGCTTAAGAATTTGAAATAGTTTCCCTGCTGGCCTACGGTTAGTTTACCATGCACCTTGTATTTTACAGGTAAGCCCGGTCAGCCTGGCTTCAGGGGTGAACCAGGTTTTCCAGGTGAAGACATTCAGGGAATGAAGGGTGAACAGGGTGAGACTGGTAGAGAAGGACCAATCGGATTCAGAGGTGAGGCAGGTCCTCCTGGATTTCCCGGTGTAGATGGTGTTGACGGTAGAGATGGTTCTCCTGGAGAGAAGGGTATGACAGGGAACAAGGGCGAACCCGGAATCCGTGGACAAAATGGTAAGACTGCAACTTTATGGATTTATTATGATTAGTTATAGTGTTCGAATGCGCGGTTTCTGTTCTTAAGGTCTGCCTGGGTTGAATGGTGAAACGGGAGCACCTGGTTTCCCTGGTGAAGATGGACTTCCTGGATCCCAAGGGCCTCGTGGTGAAAGAGGTTTGATCGGTTTTCCTGGTGCTCTGGGACAGAAAGGCGAGCCAGCCGAAATTGCTGCAAATTTGGTTTCAAACGGAACAAAAGGAGAGAAAGGTAAAATTACTTCTCAAAACAAATAATAGGGATGTCGTTAAATGTAGTTTTTTGTGCTTCAACAGTAATTTGCATTTAGGTGAGCCTGGATTGCCTGGTATTTCTGGTGGTGACGGCTTGGAAGGTCTTCCTGGATTAAAAGGAGCCAGAGGTCTCCGTGGGGAGCAGGGTAACCAGGGTATTCCTGGACCACCTGGACTTGATGGACTGCAAGGCAATGATGGATTACCAGGTTAGTGCAATAAAGTTGTCTAACAACTATACGCATTGACATGTTAAATATAACCTTGATATTTCTTCAGGTCAAAAAGGTGCAAAAGGAGAGATCGGAATGCCAGGGGTGGCTGGAAGGGATGGTGCGAGGGGTGAGAGGGGAACTAACGGTCGACCGGGTGGTCTTGGGCCAATCGGTTCTGTCGGTGAAAAGGGAGATGCAAGTCAAGTTCCTGGCCAGTCTGGGCGCCCAGGACCTGCCGTAAGTTTATGTTTTCAGTTTTTTGTGGGATATTTCATACGTTTCATGTCACCAAAAATGCGTTGCCTATGCAGCAAAGACTTATTTGTACAACCTTCATAAGTATTTATTAAACAGGGTCAAGATGGTTTGGATGGACAACCAGGCTTACAGGGTGATGACGGCGAGCCTGGTCGACCGGGTTTGAACGGAGAACCGGGGGTGAAAGGTGACAAAGGCAGTCCAGGACCAACTGGTGCTTTTGGGCTACGTGGAATGAAAGGCGCACCCGGTGAGCGCGGAGACTCTGGACCACCTGGAGCAGCTGGAATCCCTGGCGAGTCGGGTAAGAATTACAACACCAAAAATGCAAATGTCAAAAGTTAGATAACAAGTCTCTTATTGGGCTATATGTGTGTTAGGTCTTGATGGTCTACCTGGTGAATCCGGTGCTCCTGGAAGACAAGGTGAAGCTGGAATTGATGGACTTCCTGGTCAGCCAGGACCTAGAGGATTTACAGGTCAGTCGGTTGCCGGACCCCCTGGTCGTCCAGGAAGTTTGGGATTCACTGGAGAAACTGGAGAGCCTGGTTCACCCGGAAAACAGGTTTGTCCCACATTCGTCATCAAAGTTTTGCGTCAATGTAAATTTTCATAACACGCATTACGATTTATAGGGATTACCTGGTCTTATTGGTGAAACGGGAGAAACAGGTCCACAGGGCTTGCAAGGCGAACCTGGACAAAAGGGCTCGCCCGGGCCACGAGGTCTCTCTGTGAAGGGAATAAAGGGTGAACCTGGTCTATCAGGTCTGCCTGGCGAAACTGGTAAGTGCAAGTCCTTGTTGTTTCTGACACGGTTGTTGTTTGGACAAAAACATTTTTACTGAAATGAATAGAAAACTTTTGCAAAATTGAACCTTCAACAGTTGGGAAAAGGTCCTAAACCATATTTTATTTGAGCTGTGCTGCACCTTTGTGTACATGCTATGGTTTGCGCCAAACAGCCAATAGATGGTATTTCCATAACCTCGGTTTTGTGTCAACATCAGGTTCAATTGGATTACCTGGTGTTGCTGGCCCACCTGGATTGACGGGTGTACGGGGCGAGGATGGTGAAAAGGGCGAACGAGGCCCTGCAGGTCTCGACGGATTTGATGGCCTGAAGGGAAATGCTGGCTCTCCGGTATGCATTTTTGAACCATGTTCATTTTGTATTTGAAAAGACTTGTGATAAAATCTGTAATTTAAAAGCGTTGTTTGCCCACTGTACTTCCTTTACCGGCTGTTAATATAGGGAAGAGATGGATTTGACGGCCTTCCTGGCGAACCTGGCGACGTTGGTGAAGCTGGATTGACAGGTTTGACTGGACCTATTGGCCCACCTGGTGATATCGGAAGACCTGGCGAAGATGGCTTGGTTGGTTTGAAAGGACGGAAAGGTGCGCTTTTTTTACATAGAGCATGAAGTTTTATGTGATAGTTCAGAAATGACATGCTTACACTCCCTCAAAAAGCTTATTTTAAAGATAAATATGGCAGCACGTATTGCAAGTACGTCGCGTAGACTTTCGTTTTTAGGCCTAATATAGTAAAACAAAGAATAAACCTTAATCAAACTTGTTGAGTTTAATTTCTATGGACAACAACTGGACCTAATACTTTCATTTTTTGTAATATTCGTTCTATTCAGGTGCTACTGGTGTTGCTGGTGCCGATGCCCTTCCGATCGTTACCACGGGACAAAAGGGCGAAAGAGGTGACACTGGGCCACAGGGACCGCGCGGCAGAACCGGGCCAAGCGGACCACAAGGATTTAGCGGACAAGTCGGTGAACCTGGCGAGCCTGGTCAGGACGGTATTCCTGGACTCTCAGGCTTGTCAGGGGATGTGGGCCAACCTGGGCCACAGGGACCTATGGGTAGGTTTCGGTTTGTACATTACGATAGTAACTACCCGCTAGGAAAGGATATTGCCATTAAAAACAAAACTTTTAGTATACAGCCGTTTAAGTATCCCATGCCAAAGCAGTTTGGGGTTAACAACAATCAACACCCTGCAAATTAGTTATTCTTTAAACTCTCTACATAAACTTACTGACCAATGATGTGCTAACTTTAGAAAAGATTTCTGAAACAATTTTGGAAAAGCAAAAACCATTGTTGTTTTTTTAAGAAATATTACAACACTCCACAACACAGCTTGTGAAAAGTGGGTAAAGTTTTCTATTGCATATGATTTACAGGTAACCGTGGTCCCGCTGGAAATGACGGTCTGCCCGGACGTGACGGATTACCTGGAGAGCCGGGTGTGTCAGCTCTCTTCCACGGTTACTTCGTCACTCGTCACAGTCAGACATCCGATGTGCCAGAATGCCCATTCGGCATGAGAAGGTTGTGGAATGGATACTCGTTGTTGTTTATGCAAGGAAACGAACGAGGCCACGGACAGGATTTGGGTACGGCAATTTCTTCATATTGTGTGGTTTTGTGTTCTTGTAAGGTGAATGTTATGATTAGTAAACAAGCTTTTAACCTCCTTTATTGCGTTTACCGTCTAGACTACAGATCGTTTATGTATCAGCGCGCCTTTGGTGAAGGTCAAACCTCCTGAAAATGACCATTTTTATTCATTTCACAGCAAAATTAGCCTTTAAAGCAAATTCAAATATGACCGCCTTTGTTTAGCCCGAGGTGAAATATGCACTTAAAGTCAATGAAACCAGTAAAAAGAAATAAAACCGCATTCTGTCTTAGGAACGGCTGGTTCGTGTCTGCGTCGCTTCAGCACGATGCCTTTCCTCTTCTGCAACGTGAACAACAATTGTCGGGTTGCATCGAGAAACGATTATTCTTACTGGCTCGCCACACCCAAGCCCTTCCCAATGTCAATGGAAGCTGTCACTGGTAAGTTTAAAATCTATGTCGCTGTCAACTTCAAAGAAGTGTTTTAAATGATCAGCGGGTACTCGGCTTGCTGGAAATAGCCAGTTACTTACTATTGCAAGGTTTAAGTTAAATTGAGTTAATTTCGCTTGGTGAGGGAAATCATTTTAGGCAATCACCAAGCCGCCAGTAGCTACACGGTACAAAACGCAAAAAGTGAAGGCACAATTAGTGGATCAAGGTTGAACGCGCTGCAGCTATTTAACATATTTGTGTGAACAATATAATTTATTGACTAAGGTGAAGTGTTTATAGTTCTCTTTACTTGTATTTGTATTTATGCCGTGCCGCGTATTTACACACTTTTGTTAACAATTACCCTTTACGTTTGCAACAGGTAGCGACATCGAACCGTACATCAGCCGTTGTTCAGTCTGTGAGACTCCTTCCCTTACAATTGCTGTCCATTCACAATCTGACATCGTTCCTAACTGTCCTGATAACTGGGTCAGCCTTTGGATAGGATACAGTTTTGTGATGGTAAGAACCATTTATCACACTTTCATTTCGTTGGATTTTTATTGTGATGGCACGTCAGTTGGTGCGGGATGAATGTTGTGGGAACAGAGACAGGCCACTTGAACATTTGAACTAAAGTTAAATGTAAGGGTGCGAGTTAAATAAGGGGTATGACCTGGTAGGTTCGTTTTTTTAAACGTCCCAGGTTGGCTACAAAGGCGAAGTACTTGAACCTTGCGACACCATAACATCATTCTGCAATTTCCTTTCTAAAAGCATTTGCTAATCCGTGGAAAAAGCCACCACGCCTGTTTAACTCAGTCACAACATCTTTTTGAAAATATCCCTATTTAGCACACTGGAGCCGGCGCGGAAGGCAGCGGACAATCGCTGCAGTCGCCAGGTTCTTGTTTGGAAGATTTCCGTGCTGGGCCCTTCCTTGAATGCCACGGTCGTGGAACTTGCAACCAGTATGCGAACGGATACAGTTTCTGGCTCGCCACCATCGGAGTCGACAATCAGTTTGCGTAAGTATTAAATTCATTGTATGAATACTGTTGTGTGTAAAACTTAATTATGTTGTTAAAATATCCGTGGAATGTAAAGATATTGTAGGAAGTAAACTCTTGAAACGAATTTGTCAATTGGAGAATTTCATTCCCAGATAAAAAAAAACTGAACAATGACGCGACTCAATTGTTTCAACGCGTTTGTAAGTCTGAAAACAAAACACATGCTCATGATTGCATAAATAATTTCCTGTAAAGAAACTCCCTTTTCTTAACTATTTACTGTATTTTCAGTCAACCACTTTCCGAGACGCTGAAGGCTGGAACCTTGCGGCAACGCATCAGCAGATGTCAGGTATGCATGCGTAACGACGATGACGTCACGGTGAGCTTCGACACAAACTCACTGAATCGGCGTCGGTCGGCGGACGCACGTCACCACGAGCGGTCTTCTCGTCGGCATCACGCAAGGGCTGGTGTCGCAACACAGGGTTGAAACCATCTCCCGATCTAAAGTCAGGTCTATGGAGCCAGGCTGCTAACAACAATGTGTGACAAGCTTAGGACGATTAAATTTCGCCGACGCTGCGCTTTTATTTTACCCTTACAGTGCTTTTGAACGTTAAGTGGCGCCAACATGCCAGCCTAGAGTCGGGTTGCCACTTTTGTCTGTGTTTGTTTGTTATTTAATTGTGTTTACGTGGTGCAGCGTAATAAGCTGCCATTAACATTTGTTCTGATGTCGTGCGTTTTTGTACAAGGGCGTTGAACCCTTACGTGCGAATAATGATTAGAATGAATGCCAATTGCAGTTTGTTAGCAGTGCATTATAGTTGTTGTTGTTGTTGTTGTTGTTTTTGTTGTGTATGGTTTCATGTCATTTGCTTTGCGTCTCACACCAAGCCTTTTGTTGCGTGCATCAGCATAACGATTTAATCTTCCAGCAAACCCGCGGGTAACATAAGCGAAGTACACACGACCGAAATTTTCCCTCAATTTCCTTAAACTTATGCCATTTGTAATTCAAAGCATGCTAATCAGCTGGTGAATATCTTTGGTTGTATGTTGCTTTTCTCCTTTCTTCCGCTTTTTCCTGTTTGTAAACGAAGTGCTTCGCAGCTAACACCTTGTAACTTTGCTAAGATAAATATGGTTGAACTTTGCTTATCTCCCCAAGAATGTCAGTAGGGTGGCGTGGAAATTGCTGGGTATAAACTCCATAAAAGCGGTTGTTTCTGATGACGTCACACCATTAAATTACATGTAAATCACTTTTCGCTTTAACATCAGTTTTTAAATTTCTTCCCGCCGCAGTGAGACCCCTAATGGCGCTTCCGACATTTTCTGTAGAAAACAAAACTAATCATTAACCTCGCCCCCCGCTTCTCTAACTCCGTGTCCCGATGTTAACATAGATTAAAGAAAGTTCTTGGCCCTTTCCCTTTGCCCACATGAAGCAGTGTTGCCCCTTATGCAAGCGTACACACCCTTTTTAACCAATCCCCCATGCACGTAGCCACATCCCCTAACGCCCCCCGCTACTAACCTCCGATCAGGGCTGTTGTCGCGGTACAACACATTTAATCAGTTGTCATCATTACAAATCATGCAGTATTATTTCGTCACGCGAGTGCAACTTTCAAAGCCTCTAACGTGATTGTCCAATGTACAAATCCCACTTTATTGTGCTCCCACTTGTATTCACACTAACCCGGCCTGCTGCTTTCCAAAGAAGTAGTAAACACTATTTTCATGTAGGTGATGAAACGTTTTTATACAGCATACTTTTTTTGTGCTTTGCATCCGTCTTGCTTGCTCTTGTTTTTGTCTTGGCCAACCTGTGGCCGCTTTGAATTCTACCACTACTATACGATGCAGCATCGGAGTTTCGTAAATACATTTTACAGTTCGAGTAACGGATTGGACTGTCTCGGTGGTGATATTTATGAAAAAATTAATTTTTTGAAAAGATCTACCAATTTTAGAAAAAGAAAACGAAATCTTTGTCTCAAAGACCGTTAGTTTTGAAAGCTAAAATAATATCATACTGGCGACAGATTTGTCTGCAAAACTTTTTTCAATCGCCTCCATTTGAGTGGCATTGATTTATGACTTGGTTTGATTATTGGGTCTCGCTTTCATTAATTGATCCGTCTAATTGCTCTCAGTAAGAGACAAGCGCTGGGATAACGAGATTAACTCTCTTCTGGGGATTTGACAAACCCAATCGATCGTTCGATCGTAAAACTTTCATGTATTTTGAGTCCTGAACACACTTGGCAGACATTTAGACCAACGGGCTTGGGTGATTTCAAAACCGTAAGACTGATTCGGAGACTAGAAAAATGTTTACTGCCGGAAAGCTTTTATTTGTCGGAGTTGTATGTGCCACAGTTGCAAGATTCAGTTGTATGAAAAAATCAGATCACCTTATTTTGCAAGGAACAAGATGCATTTCTCGGTAAACAAGTTTTTCAACCTTACTTTCATTTATGGCTTGAAAATTAAATCCAGTAATTTTTTAGATGTCTCCAAAACTACGCTGACGAATTATCTTCAGCAAGATTGTATTCTAACAACTCGACAAAGGTAATTTTTCAAAAAAATATTTTTCTGCTTTGTTTATTTGTATTATTTTTTTGGGTTGCAGCTAAACTCTTATAAATCTTGCGTGCTTGTATCTTCGTCCAAGTGCGCTGCTTGCATACAGCCGTGCACCCGCCATTTCAGAACACTTCCGATGTGTATGCAGTATTGCGATGAAAACCTGGAATGTATGTACAGGTGCTGATTGTTGACTAAAATGATTTTGAATTACTTGTGTTACCAGCAACACAGACACCTGAATGACATTTGTTGTTAAATATTGTTTCGACCTTTTGCAGTACTTGCCAACTATTACATGCAAGAATACGCGAGATAAAGACTACCCAACATTTGGCATTTCGATCACTTCCAATTACATGACACAAAACTGAAAACATTACTCCATTTTTGTGAAACAAAAATTTATAACCATGTCAGTTTTTGTAAAACTGACCTCCGTCTCGGTCTTGTCCTTGCACATCGGTAAACATGTACTTTGCTATTTCAGTTGCGCATATTTCAGTGACATAAGCGGAATAAAAATGGGTTACTGTCCCGCACCTACTGTAACAATGCCATCTGATGATTTGCTATCACAATCATTTGTACGCAAAAATACGTCGATTGGACAATCCTCGTGCATATCGTCATGTCAAGGAGATTACGACTGCAAAAGCAATAGAAAGGTATGGTAAATTACATTACTGCAAAATAGTGTAACATGGACTTTTGTAATGTCAGTGTTGTATGATGGACTGTCAGCGAACCTGCCAACGTCCGAAGGTGCGAAAGACCTGGCTTCCGAAGAGATTGGAACAAGGCAGTGTTCGGATAAGGGAAAGACCCGACCAGCAGGCAGCTGTATTGTTTTGGCAACAAAATAATGGGCATGTACGTTTTGTTTTTAGTGTTAACATTCGGTAACACGGGAAAAAAACTTTGCAAAATGTTTACAGATATATCCATCATGGACAATGTTTTTGGTGCAACAACAATCGCAGCTGTCAAAAGGAATTCCTGAACGTTTTAGAAAATGGCAAACCATTATTCAGGTGATATGTAGAAAGAATACTTCCCCAGTCTCATTTTTTTCTGGTACTTAAAAATATGTTTAAATATTGACATCTGCGCCAATTCCAACCGATGTACTACTTACGTTGTTTTTTATTAGTTAGGTATAGTTTGTCAACAGTTACCTGTTTTTTAGACGGCAGAGCATAGACTAACTCTTGTTCATCTACGTCGTGGTTATTGGTACAAATTTCGTGTTGCAGCCGTCAACGTTAACGGCACCAAAGGCTTTTCAGTGCTCCAACAGCCCTTCAAACTGTCAGCGGGTAATTGCTCCATTGTGTAAGACTAATGAATCGCAAACGTGCCAGTGAAACGATCCAAATCAAAGTACAATGTGTTAAACATTCAAAAACCATAGGTTAGGTTCAACATATTAGCAGCGAGGATTCGATTTGTAGTTTTCAGTTCATTGTTCTCATACGGTTGATATAACTACAGCGTTGTATAAAAAATGCAGAGCCAAACACACGCTTTTACATGCTAGTCAGTTTAAGTATTTTGCAACTGCACATTTTAAAACATAATTGTGGGTTGCAGCACCACGTCGACCTCCGGAACCCAGCGATCTTGAGCAAGTGAGTATCCGAATTCTAAGTGGAGCGAAATACAATCTTCAGCTGCGGTGGAAACTACCAAATTATGCGGACAGTGATTTGCCCATCAGAGGTAACCATACAAAGTCAGAATTTCCGTGTTCAAATGATATTGAATATGGCATTAACAAATGGCCAAAGCTCCTGCTTGCACATTGTTGCTTTGAGGCTTCTCATTATCGCCTGCTGGTGAAGCAGATGTAGGTCAAGCTTCGACCTTCGACACACGTTTTAGTCGATAGCTTTGACTAGCGTTTCTCCAGTTTCAACAACGATCTATCACTAACCTCATTCAGTCGTAAATGTCAACCGTGACGCTCAGAAATTCCTGCATGATCCGGCGACGCAGTAATCTATTCACTTGCGCTGCTGCTCAGGCAATAGATGCACCGTGATTGCCGCCAAGCAGGAAGCCAATGTGCCAAACTTAACGATTACCTGTCTGCGTGACTGCATTCAAGCAGCCCACACGCAGTTTGCTTTGCATCAGTTTAGTTACGAACCTATAATACTGGATCTGATCCTAGTATCCATCTAACATGCAAAGGAATTGGGCTAATTCCAAGAAAC
The DNA here is from genome assembly GCA_008931825.1 of Phallusia fumigata. Lineage (NCBI taxonomy): Eukaryota > Metazoa > Chordata > Ascidiacea > Phlebobranchia > Ascidiidae > Phallusia > Phallusia fumigata. The sequence goes on from QXVZ01003926.1 coordinate 40,213, forward strand.
AACTTGTAAAGGTGACAAAATTGATTAAAATAATTGACAATTAGGACATATAAGTTGCCATAGATAATGGACAAACATTAAATAATACCACCAAAAATATAATCAATAAGGAAATACAAACAAACGCTGTTCTATTTCAAATTTTTACAGGATTTCATGTGACGTGGCACCAGGTTGGCAAAAACGGAAACCGGGTTCGTCACGCAGCAGTGAAAAGAAGTTTTTACAAAATTGCTCCAAATGCGCGAATATACAAAAGTACTCAATGGACTTTATGGATTAAAAAATTGCGACTTTTCGCCCGATACAATGTAACTGTAGTGACATCTAGCGGCTGGGTTAACGGTACTTTGTTCAGCACTGCAGCAGCGATAACAGGTAAAGACGTCTTGAACTAGTATACAGGCTTAATGAAAAAAATGTCACTGCAATTATTTTAGTAACATTTCCACATTTGAAACCGAGTGAGGAAATCATCAACCTAAAAGCGGAAACGCCGTTCATTATTCGCGAAAACGTGGTTGATGTCAACGTCTCCTGGCATTTTAGATTCACAGGTAATATTTTCTGTCAAAATAATGTAAAGTTATCAAACAGGCAATACCAATTTTTCACAAACTATAACACACTGGATCAGTCTCCTGTGACTTATTTAATTAAAGAAGCATGACTTCTGAGAGTTTTAACGCCTCATCACATGCTTTTTAGACTGATATCGCCATGGAGAGACCGATTTCTTCATGTTGGCAATAAACCACTTTAAAGCAGCCCAAAAAATGCTGAGTTAAATTGCCCCAAAACAACCTTAGAACATAAATAGTACAGCACACATTTTTCCGGTAGACATTGTACAATTATTTGTCCACAGAGGCGCCAGAGAGCATTGTTCGTTTCATGGTTGAGTGGGAACGTCGGTCTTGTCTGGACAGCAGTATTACAAAGCACAAAGAACACGACCTTACAAGCGTAAGTTGGTCCTTGTAGAAATGACCATTTCTGCATCAAAACACAAAGCAGTTGGACACAGCGCCTTTTAGCACGGTCACAAATTACAATCGAATTGATGATGGCGCATTTTTCGCGGTTTGCTAAAGCGTGCTAAAAGACGTGGGCGGAATGACAAGGTGTGGTGAACTTGAACGTGACTTAATTCAAACCAGTGGTTTTCAAACTGTACGTCATAGCCAAGTAACGAGCGACAAGGACATTTTAAACGTTGGAAAAGCATTTATTGTAGAATGTCGACAAACGCTGACATATATAGTTTGCCAGAAATCATTTTTGTTACGTTTGAGCCACTGACCAAAACGCTGCCAAACGGTTATTGTAATGTAACAGAAACAACGGAAAGCCTTTGCACTGTAAAAAATTTTGTTTTAAATAAACGCAACGACCTTAATGATGCAAACAATGTGTTTGGTTTACGTTGTCTCCAGAATGTTCGGATGTTGTTGAATGGTCTTCAAATGGGATGTAAATACACGGTGTCAGTCGAGGCTTGGTATGGTTCTTTGCGCAATCAATGGTCAGGAAGGACTGTCATATCATTTGCTACTCCCACTTGCGGCGTGAACGAGTCATTACTCGCTGCAACAAACAATGACTCGTGTCAGATGGGTAAGTTTGTAACACATATTTATGTGTTAAAATAAAACTTACTTCGGTATTTCAGGAAATTCCTAATGCTAAAAGTTATTGCCGAAAACTAAATTTTCCTACAATTTTTTTCATGTCATACCTGGTTAGTGTTGATTTCCATGTCTCCTTATTTGGCACGAAATCACGTTTTTCCCCCTCCACATTAAGGAATGACAACCAATCGAATTACTTGTATTACCCAAAAGATTTAAAGCAATAAAGCCTGAGTCTAGTTAAAATTTGAAAGTCTAGTTTTTCGCCATTTTATGTACTTTTTCACCTTTACAGGAAAAGTTTCAAGCCAAGTTCGAAAATTGGGACAAACTCAACTCGCGTCGACATCGTCCACTTTAATAAGTTGGAAAAATCCCGATTTTTCTGAGATTGCCACCATACAACAATTACTCGGTTATTTCGTTTATTATAACGTGGGAGAAGAGAAAAGGAATTTGACTTGGACAACAGTGAATGTCAAAGTAAGAAAGTGTTTACGTAATTTGTGAAAGTACAGCTTGGAATTTTTGTTTCAGTTGTAGTCGTAATCCAATAATCCGGGGCACAGTTGTATATAGTTCATGGACGTGAGGCAAAGGACCTGTAAACCCACAAAGGCCAAGCGTCTGACGTCACTTGTTTCTTGGTCTCTGGTTAACATTTCAAAACAACACAGGAAAACAAACCACTAATGTAACATGCACGTGATATACTTGACGTAACATATTTTCTAGCCAAAGCTTTTATATTTATTTTATACTAATCTCAAACAGAGCTAAAGAGTCATTATCTTGACCAATTAAACACAGTTTTTACGTAGCAATATCTTTTTTAGGCGGTGCCGTACTGGAAAATACCAAATGATGAAGAAAATTCCTCGTACGTTGTCCACGTACTTCCTGTGTTTGCTGATCGGAGAAACGGATCAGAATCGGTACTAGAAATTCTCCAGTAATATCAGCAGATTCATCGTGTTCATTTTTTATTGTCGCTATCCTAGCATGGCATAATGTCTGTACTTTATTCCTCGCATTAGCTTCCGTGTTGGTAATGAACATACAACGTTTTCTTAATGTAACTTTGGTTGTCGTTTGTTGCATTCCTCTGCTTCGAAGCTACAATATAAGTCAAACTTGCTTGACAAAGGAAACATTGAACTGTCTTTTTACCCTGGCAAACAATACATTTCTGGATGAAATACAGTCACTCAAGTTAATCGTTTCTTGTAATAGTAATGTAATGGTAACAGTATTGGTATGTGCGAAACAAAACAAAAATTACCCAACACAATTACAATGATTCAAACGGTGTCCAAAGAAAACTGTAAAATGATTTTTTTTACTTTATAAGTGTTACTGTTCATAACATTGAAATTACAAGTTTAAAAGCAAAAATTAGGATCAAAACGTCAGCATAAACATCCCACAGAGATCGTATTAAACTGGTAAAACTCGAAATAGTAACATAAAGGGTGAAAACAATTTTAAACTGGGTAAAGGTTAAAACCCCCCTTAAAAAGCCCTTGAAATCTAAGAACAACAAAGAAATTCCAGGCTTACATCGTTGAACGATTCGTGCCCAGATATTGCTACTGTACAAGGTGCAACCACAAGTTTGCAACAATTAGCTAAGTTTGTCGTCTTTCAGACCCTCAGTAAGGGGAATCGCGCAAAGCAATGGGGGAACACGGGTGTTTGCACTAGTTTTTTTGCGGAGCTCTACGCTGTCGTGCTACACGACTGGGCCGTGCCGAAGCATGTTTTCATAGCGCGCAATGACGGTGGGAGTGCAGAGTTACTTGACTACGTGGATTCGGTGAGCATATATTGGACCGCCTTAAGGTTTAAAGGGAGCCGTAAGTAACATCAGGAAAACCTTTGTTTTGTTTTATGAAATGTCAAAAGCCCAACTTATGAACCTACGGCACACATAGAAGGAACTGTTTACCAACTAATATAATTAAACTGTATGCGTTTCTTTACGTTTGGGGCGCCCCTTGTTTAAAACGGTCCCGCTGGAGGGTCGAACAAACGTCAAGAACGAATTTTGCTACTTTTATCCGAACAGGGGAAAGAAGGAACTTCGCCGGTGGCGGACAAGATATTGTACGCGGGTTAGGAAAAAAACAAAAAACACCGTTTCTGCATTTATGTACAAAAATGGGCCGAGCCGGTAAAAACGGGCAATGGCGGGAGAGCAACATGGCGGAGTATAAGAACATACGATGGTTTCTTGGTAATAAACGAGCCTAGAGTTAAGGCACGACGGGGTAAGGTATCGGGCAGCAGCGTGCGTAGATACTTGGTATCTCGAGCGAAAAGCGAATGACCGCAGGGGCATCCGACTGAAAACCTTTAGCACTTAACCAAATTCTTTCATATTTTACAACAATGGACGCTTTGTAGGCTTGGTGCACAAACAAACGTTGGACCAGCACGTTGTAAATGCACGAAACATTGAGAATTAGATTTAGTGTTGCACGTTTTACTCGGTGTGTTAGCGTGGAAAAAATGGGATGGTTACTTCCACAATGGAATCAAGCTAAAATAAATAAGGATTTCGCGAGTATTGCTGCTGCAGCTGCTGCCTAGGGCGCTATGTGCTGGCGATATAACACTGGCGAATAAACATTCGACAAGACTGGTTTGTTTGTTGCCACGGGGAACGTGAAAAAAATGTCAACGCTTATTATGTATGATATAATGCACTAAGTCCACGCCCCGAACAGTAGGGCTGCAAAATTCAAAATCTTGCAAACAATGTTATAAGTAACGAAACAAAACGATTAAACTACTATCACATGAAACCATGGTAAAAGAGACTGTTGCGCAAAAAGTACTATAGGAATTTACAATTACAAATCTGTTATTTAGGTCTGTAAGTTATCAGTAATTGAAATTTAATGCTATTGCGTTACATGCAACACAAAGAATAACCTTGCAGGCACAATGCAACTTCATGACGTCCCGGCTAATGGAAAATGCTTTGCCATTCAGTAAAAGAAAAAACATGACGTCATGGAACTACCGCGACAAAAAAATCAAAGGCTTGATCAATGAACGGTATTAAAATCATGGAACTTTGCAAGTTGACGCTCGATTTTCCGAATCGCCATTGAAGACCTGTTTGATTACGTATCAGTAAGGCGTTGGAACATCAAGGTCGAACACAGGCGATTACACGACACAAATCAGGATATTTACAAGTTATGGAACTGCACACAGGCCAGTAATAGCTACACAAGGCCTCTGTACACAACGGAAATGGGGGGTCACAGTACAAAGAGTATAAGCGAAGATAAAGGAAAGTGGTTATACCTCGACGCTAACACGATGAAAATATTTTCGTTAAAATAGCGTGGACATAAAACTCGGTAAAACACGATGCGTATAGGTAACCTTGGAAAACGCAGCTTTCTTTGTGTTTTAGCCGCTCGGAGATGCAAGCAATGCTAACCATGCCCGCCGGGCGTGAAGGTTGATTTCGCCAATAGAAATGGCTGAATGTAACGCAGACCGTCGCTTATCTGATGCAGACAGTGTCGTTATCGCACAGCCGAAAATAGCACGCTGGATTGTTTGGAATAGAAACTGGACACGAAAATGGGCACCCTGTGAAGGTCGAACGATTTTGCGGTCGCTTTGCACCTCCAATGTATTCACATGGAGCAAAAACACAAAACACATGCTCTAATTTGGGCGCCTGCGTTTTATACTTCTAACTATATAGTGCAACGAACAGTGGCAAAATCGCCAGATGTAAAAGGAACTTATTAACGGCTTCACTTTTGCGAAAAGAAGCAAAGAAAACAACTTATGTGGGAACTTATGGCAGGCAAACCATCTCAGACGCCTTGAGCGTCGGTGAGTGTTGAAGGATAGGAGGCCTGGAGAGTTGGAAGAATTCCACCAGAGAGCATCAGACCGGGATGGCCGAGTCCGTTGATGGACGACGCACTGGCATCAAGCGGCGCAAACGCAGCTAAGGGTTGAGCATCCAGAAGTGAGCCGTCAGACGGGGAAGAAGGCGAACCTGGCAAGTGGTAAAACTTGCACTGGGGTCGTGCGCAGCGGCCTGTTAACCAAATGAATGTTACAGGTTTTGTGAACATACAAAGTTGCACTTTATATTTTCACCATATTGCCTAACGTATCCTACCTTGCAAGGCGTTGCGGCACACCGTTACTTTGTCGTCTTTTATTTCAACATAATCTGCAAAATGTAAAACTAATTAGTAATTTGCCGTTTTCTGGCGCAATGGGCTTGTTTCAGCCAAAAAAATCAGCCGCTATAAAAACATGAATAGCAAAACGTGCATGGCGTCGTGTTGAACCTGTGGAGAAATTCTTTGTGATTGGTTTTTGAAAATCACCAGTTGAAACAATTGCTGGCGAGCGCAATTCGCATTCGCGCTGTGCACAGAATTACGAACACCGCAAACGAATTACAGACCCGTGATAGCAAACCTGCGATGCCAGAATGTTGTAAATGTTTCAACATGGATGATCGCAATGTTGGACGCCAATTAAACGTAGAAGCATTCCCAATGGCGTGCGTCGTTAGTGAAATGTACGTTATCTCGAATGTTTAACTTGCTATCAGACTTAAAAGTTTTATTCTCAAGGTCATTTTAGCAAATAATTCTAAAAATATAGCGTCCTGATTGTAACCAAATGTTCCCATAATAATTGTCCGGTGCCATCGCACCAATTTGATGCAAAACCGTCACTGAGCTATTTCATAACGATGTCATTGAAACTACGGGTAAAATAGTAGCAAGTGCAAGATACCATAAACTGTCCTCAAAACCAACGCCACTGGGAATGCTCATTGCGCCGATTACAACACACGTTCGCCACACAGCAACAACACGCGTAATTATGAGATGCGCAATTACAAGGCGCCGCTTGTGCCAATGCCGCCAGTGTTTCATGTCGCACAGCAGTTTGGCCGCTTGCATTCGATGGCAGCTGTACCTTCCCGCACATGCACGAAGCGGCAGTAGGGCCGCACGCATTTCCCAGATTGGAAATCTCTGCACACAGTCATCGTTGTGAGGCCACTGGAGGGCGCTTGTGGTGCTTGAGGTGGCTGCTGGGTCGAGGACGGGGATTTCAACGAGAATTCGGAGCAAAACTACACGGATGCGGGCAAAACATGGAAAGCGTAGAAGCGTGAGTGGTTGGTTAGTCGGTTAGGTGCCGGCAAGCAAACATTGAAATCAAAGGTCGAGAAACTGTGCAGCTTGTGTGATTTTTGACATTTGAAAAACCAGGTGCACGTTTCTATAAGAAGTATTTAGACTTAATCAACGCGGTTAACGTATCAGGAGGATAAAAAACTTCCATAGTTACATAGAAAGCCTGGACAAAATTGAGTTTTTAAAACCTTATGTTAGCATCTACGTAATTTTAAAATCTTAAAAAACTACTAAAGACAAAATCTGATAAACTAACTCCAATCACAGTAGAATGTTACATATTATGACTAACTCCAATAGATTATGAATGTATAAAGCTGACCGCAGAACTTCTTAATTATCGAGGTTTTCAAACGAACGGGAAAAACATTCTCTTTTTTTGACAGCACAAACTGCATCGTTTCTGCAACCCATACGAACATCAAAAACAGGAAAAATTTGAAAACGGCGAAAAACACAAACAAGCTTTGGTAACAACAAGACGCAACAACATAAAAACAACAAAATCACAGTAGAAAACATTCATATCAACAAATCAATAAACATTTACCTGGCTGCTCTGTCCGTTAAGGAAAGCATATGAAGTGGCGGAGGCGCTGGGGGTGCTGGCACTAGTGGAAGGAAGGTTAAAGGCAGTGAGCTGAGCACTTTGTGCAGCGGCAGCGGCGCTTCCTGGACCAGCGAGTGTTCCTCCTGTGTTGCCATAAAGCTGAAGCATGGGGACACCGGCAGCTGAAAATAGAAAACAGGAAGTCAGAAGAATTTCTTGTAAGACAAGGTCATGTAAAGCGGCGGTAATTCAACATTTTATGTAATGAAGCTAAGGAGGTCCAACGTTGATTACAAATTACAGATATCTTTCTTGAGAAACGATTGCTTATTAGTTACAGGGTATAGAGCAGTCAAACAATGGTTATAACATAGTAATATTTTGGGAAACCACAACTAACAAAATTAAATATGCACGTATATTCATCATTCACATTGAATCCCCTAGTTACTCAAGCTTTTTATAACATAATTGTTTCTGCAGGCAAAAACGCATGGGTCCCCTCACATGCAAAGTTTAGAATAATTGTAGGACATGTACAGAACAGAAAGAAAACCCATACCTATGATAACACCATCAACTTAATCGAATCACACAAACTGACTTTCAATCAAATAAAACAGTTTCCTGTAACATTCGTTTACACACCCTGTTGGTAGTATGCAGCCGGGTTTGCAGCTTGCATGGTTTGATGCGGGAGGGTGACAAGACCCTGCAAGGCGGCGTTGTTGTAGCTGTAAAGCGCCGCCAGGGTTGCGGCATTCTGCGAGCCGCTCGGAGACGGAGCCAGACCTGGAGATGAACCGAGTGCCGAAGCGGACGACGTTATGATGGATGATTCCAGAGCGTGGCGCTTCAACGGTGGCTGACCGAGCGCTGATCCATTGGTCATCTGCAAGCGGGAATGGGATATTTCGGAAAAAAGGTACGAGGTGGGTGGATGACTTGTACGAAGCCCCGCCCTCCCGACCATCCAAAAAAGTTACTTGTTTTACGACAAACCCCACCAACACCGATCATTGATAACAGACTAATATTTAGATATTTGCTAAACCACCAGACAGCGATGCAGGGCAGCTAGCCACGCTCTAATGTCTCAACATGCTACCACGGTTATCGCGTGACGAGATGAAATCATCCCTCCGAAAAGTGTTTGGTCATGCATTGGTTAGAGATACAAGTACGAGGAGCCATGCAAATGGTTGACAATCGAGCAAAAATCAAGCCGAGAGGAGGAAAAGCCTGTTATGCATGGCGTCAGCTAAAGTTTTGTTCTTTACATCTATTACAGTAGGTTTATTCTGAGGGTTTTGTAAAAAGGAAAAACTGCGGTTTTGGCCACGCGAAAAAAGACCAAGAGCGATTACCACGTCTTCCAGTGTTAAAACACGTTTCGGGGCCTTTGGTCATTGCGGATGGGGTTCGCATAGCAGGGGCAGGCAATCAGCAAGCAGGGTAGGGTTTGAGGGGAAAGGAGCAAGAAAAATTCAGGTAGAAGGGAGAGGTGGGGAGGGGGAAAATAACACAAAATAATCGCAATTAATCGCCGGAGAACTAAATATAAAACTTTGAGTCTACCAAAAGGGTCGAGTCTACGATTGCTCACACACAATCTTGCACTATGGGGTGGAAAACAAGTAAAGCGTGTATAGGGTGAGCTGGGATGCAAACACGCCACCACATCATTCAAGCATTGGAATTGACGGCAACCAATTTCTTGTCAATAAATTACAAAAGGCAGTATTGCCACTGCGGTTTTAGGAGGTAAATAACTCCAAAACAAACAGATAGGGCCAGTCCAGTTGTACCTGGTTGCCCAGCAACAACGGTGAAATTTTATGTTGCAAAATGATTGCTAAATTCAGTGCTTTATTAGTAAGCAAATTCAAGCATGTACATAAGTGCGTACATAGTTTCATCGAAAAATTAACGTAAGACAAAAAATCACATCTACTTCATCAAGCGACCAATTATCTGGCATTTAAAACGAAGTATATTATTTTTTGTCTACTTAACACTAGCCCAATTTCGCTACAAATTACAGTTTATCTCCAATATTTGGATTTTCATGCATGTAAAATATCACCACCGCTTTAACACGGCCAATTAGCACAGGGGTGTGCGTCTAACCAATTGTAAATGTTGCAGTTAAAAGTGAAATAATTAACCTCAAAAACCATCTAAATGATCTACCTATGTACGTCAGCTAAGTTGCAGGTGGCAACATGCCAAATTATTAGTCCACTCCACACACAGTTTTAGACATAAAGAAACGGGACATGCATAACACAACGTTGAATCGTTGTGCAGTTATGACAATGGGCGTGGCAGGATGGACGTGACCTACCATGACAGCGGGTTGAGCAGAAGTGGCGAGAGTGCCGTGTGAAAGCGGTGGCAGAAATGCTGCAGCCGGGTTTTGTGCTGCTCGGATTTTGGCCTGCAAGTAATTAGACCTGAGATAAATTGACGGTTCACCAATCAGCGGGTGTTTGGATCAATTCAAGTGGCACACGCGATTGTTAAAATGATTGCAACAGTTAATTTTTGTTTTATTTTTCAGATAATCATAGGTCATCGTTTTCGCTATTGCCTTTCGTTTTCGTTGTTTTCAAATGTCTTAAAACAATCTGAAGATTATGTCGGGATTGAAATGGTCCAAAGATAAAATTATCGACTGAAGTTGTTTTGTGGCCATTGGCTTACGTGCTTACAAACACACTCTTCTCTGGTGCGCAAGCTACTTGTGGAATGCAGTCACACAAAAGCATTACACGCACAAGTGAAAAGCTGTTTGAACAAAAATGGAAAAGCGCCACAACCGGTTATTTTTCAAACCAAAACAAGCGATTTTTTATGAAAAGAACACAAACCTGCAAGTGAGCTGGTGGGTGGAAGTACTTGCACTTCTCCCTGGTACAACGTCCCTTAATGCAATCCATGCAAACTGTCACCGTGTTGTCTGTAACGTCAATCATCGATCTGTCCGGTGGGTGGCAGTAGCGACACTCAAACTCGCCGCGAGTGCAGTTGCCACGCTGAAAGTCGCGACAAACCTGGAAAAAAAATGTTACAGTTGTCATTATTTTAGGTCTTGATTTGGCGCATCATGTATACGGCAATATCAGGTTAGGCTAGGATTCGTTGTCCACCTCACATTCACCAGCAACCTGTAATGTTTTGAGTGGCATAAACTTCTATTCACCGACAGTTAGAAATTTAGGTAATTATCGGAATTGACTGGTAACGAAGGGTAGAAGAACTTGAAAACAAGCTATGCTAATGATGGGAATACAATACTTTGGTCCTTTTCGTTTTATTCGCAATCCCACTGTCAGTTTGTTGGTTGAATATTTGCGTCGTGAGCCGACTATACTTTGGTAAAACTGCAATATTGGGAGGATTTACACACGCACGTTCCCAGATTTAACACATCCTGCATAGAAACTAAACGTCGCATTTGTTTTGAGATAACTAACAAAATAATGCCATGACAGCAATGGTGCGCACAGTTTCCATTATCAAACCTGAATCGAAAATGGTATAACTGGGTATCACCGGAAACTTGGCGCGACAAAGCAAGATAGTTCAGGTGTTGGCCGCTTACTCAGGTCGACGATTTCGCTTGTCACGAGCGTTAAGGCGTGCAGCGTGATGACCGATCCCGGCACGTTAGTCTAGGCAAGCGCAACAGACCGAACCTAAACCCAGCACCGCCCTTAACGAGAAACGACCGAGCGACTGGGAACTGGAGAAGCTTTAAAAGGCGAGAGGAGGTGAAGCGAAAACATCACGGTGTTTAGGAATGCGGCGATTGGCGAAAGCAAATCACCTTGAGGTTCGGTTTGAGCCCGAAATCGCCGCAGCAAAATACACTGACGAGGGAGAGTAATTCGCAGAGTGGTAGACAACAGGAAACCCTGTCACGCCCTTCACCGACAAGCTGATGGATTCAAGCTCAACTTTTTTTTGGTTGAGTCATGCGCTAAGGGTATTACCACGGACAATTGTATTTCACCCATTAACACTTGAATCTACTTACTTCTGTACGAAACCGCAATTTGTTTGGACTAGTAGGAGTAAATTTCGCACAAGGGCATAAAAACAGAACACACGATATTTGGTACAAGCTTATCACATCTTAATTAAGATTTCGCTTTGGTAATCCTTACCTCAAGTTTGTCAGCACGTAAAGCTCCCGAGGCTGGAATCATGGCGGCCACTTGAGGCGAAACAGAGTGTTGCGCGAGCGCCAACTGGTGGCCAGGTGATGCTGCGATGGGATAATACGTCATGTAATGCTGGTTGATGGACGCCAGGTCTAGTAAATGATTATTTCATAGTTGGATGAGGGTTATTACGACGCAACGTAATTTTAAAGCAAAACAACTTTTGTTAATTGCTAACAAAAACAGCTTAAAAAGCAGAATATTTGTTCTCTATAAAAACCATAAAAAAGTTCATAATTAGACTACGTACGGTTTAAACTTTAACAAAAAAGACGATTTAAACTCACTAGCAAGAAAAGCAGCTTCATCAGCAAACTACAGTAGTTCTTACATTTGTAACAATTAAAAGCGCAAGTAACAAAACGCAAGTATGGCGGCTTGCACCAGATGATGAACACAATACCTGAAGGCAACACACTGTAAGCTGCTGTGCCAGCCGATGCAGCGACGTTAGGGCTATACAACGGATTCGTGTGCAGGCTGCTGACCATTTGCTGAGCGCTGCCGCCGGTAAGTTGCTGCGCACATCAATAAACACGGGGTCAAATTAGGGATGAGGGGTAAAAGGTTGTAAGCAAGGCAAGTTAGCGAGGCGATACAGAGGTTGGGTTAGGATTGTGCATGGTACAAACAAAATCATGGTTGATGTTTGGCACACAATCACACACATCACAATGCGATAAGAAGCGAAATCTATGGGATAAAAACGCGAAATCGGTATGGCTCAGATAAAAACAAAGAAAACTGGAGCAAAATAATTTCGCAACCCGCTGTTGACAGTGAGCAACTGCACAGCAAAGCATATGAGCTGGCTGGTAAAGGGGTTTATAATGGAACGCAGACCCTGCGGTTTTCGCAGCGCACAGAAAATGCGTTCGTTGGCAGCTCAGTGCGAAACGGTCTGACGTATTTATATGCACCCTGTGTCAACAGCAACGAAATCATGAGCTTCGATAAATCACTTGCGCGATGTGTTAGGAGCGACTTCTTAGATTTAAAGCAAGCAGGATGCAAATTGTATTTCTCTGTGTAATTAAATTGCCTTGGTAAAGATGGACAACAGTAAACATAACACTACGGCATTTAAACGAGACCTTGTATGTTCAAAGCGAGTTTTGAAACGATCTTTATGCAAACTATTGAGCTATTTTTTTGGTTAAAAAAGTGAAAAAAAGAAAAATGGCGCAATCAAATGCTTTGTCAGTTCTGTTTTTATTCAAGGTAAATGGTGGCATTCAATTTTTCTCCTAAAACGTTACAACCTCAAATAAAGCGGTTTACCAATTTTAGGCGATTTTGAAAACAACTACATGGTTGACTACACGCGTTTTGCCGTTAACCCTGAATTAGGCCTAAAAAGGTTTGCAAAATCCACTTGGTGACAAAAACACTGTAGCACTGATACACGCACAGATTTTACTTGCTTGCAGTTTACATAACACAAAGTGTGATAAACGTGCGCCCTGTGATATGGTAAAACCCTACTTAAACTTGTTTCATACTTAAAACCAGTTAAAAATTAACCTCGTCTGGATCTTAACCACGAGGGGGAGGTAGTAAACAGAATAGCAAAGTTGGGAGCGCAGTTGATTGTAAGTCAACAAAATTAGCGGCAAACAGTGGCTTGACAGTGAACTGCAGAAACGCCCATGTTTGAACGCAAAATTTATGGCCGGCTATTGACGTCATCGCTTGCCGTCTGAGAAGCCGAAAGTCACGTAATATTGGCGATAGCGTCTAATTACCATTATAGCGTATTAGGTTTTCTTACGCAATAAACGATGATCGTTGTTTTGCGGAACTTAATGTCTTTTTTACTTGGGCCCTTTTAGAAAGGTGGATAAAATTAAGTTACACGTATATTTTTAATGTAAGCTTCAAACAAGATGTTTATGCGAACTAATTTTATACATTTTTGACATTAAACTCTTCATGGCTAAGTTTTGTTGTTAAATATAACGCGCTAATGCAAAAATGTTAAACGTTTCCCTTCATGGGTGTATCTCGAAACTAGACCTAGCCAAACTGTCTTCAGCGGGTTGTTCGAGCTAAGTTTTCTCTCAAAGCACATTTATGCACAAACACACTTATTCTGCCTGCAAAATAGCCTTACCTCGTATCCGATAAGTCCTCCTTGTGGGATGGCAGTCTGCATAACGTTGGGTTGTAAAGGCAACATCTGTTGGAGCATGGCTCGGTTCTGGAGAAGAGTTTGACGCCCGGTGATCTCGAGCTGCTGTTTGAGTTGATATGTGGGATGCAGATACTTGCAAGACTCGCGGTTGCACCGGCCCTGTATTGACAGCACCAATCCAAGTTGAGTGGCAAAATTGAGCTTGCGTGAGCGGTCGATTAATGAGAGGATCAGTAGGATTACGTTATTGCGCGATGCTAGCGAAAGCTTATGCACTTAGGTGTTAACTGAAAAGGAACACGAAAAAATGGTTGTTATTGCGCGGTTTTGCACAAAACTAAATTGCCACCGAACTCCCTTAAACAGCGTGGCCACGGTAAATTCGAACTGAAAAGGTTGATATAACTAGAAGGGTGGCTTTCACCATATTGCCATTCCATATACACTATTACTCAATTTGAAAATGCATATATATTCACCATGTCATTTTACATTGGGTCCTACAGTTACTTAAGCTTTTTATAACATGATTGTTTCTGCAGGCAGAAACACATGGGTCCCCACACATGCAAAGTTGTAAAATATCTAATTTTACATAAATTATACAATGAAATAACAGAATTGATAATATGACTAACTTCGACCAAACCTACAAAATTTAAATAGCTAGTATGTTAACTACCAGGGGTATAGGGCAAAACACAGCAACAAATCCACCAAAATGACATGTTATACAAACTGTCTACATGTCATCCAATTCAAGTATTTTTTTTAATAATTGACCCATTTT